>PVIJ01002562.1:36421-157250 GCA_004024925.1 Scalopus aquaticus | reverse complement strand
GTCTATTCAATAAATGGTGCTGGGAAAACTGGACAGCCACATGCAAAAAAATGAAGCTAGACTACTACCTCACACCCTGCACAAAAGTCAACTCAAAATGGATAAAGGACCTGGATGTAAGACCTGAAACCATAAAATGTATAGAAGAAAATATAGGCAAAACTCTACATGACATACATCTCAGCAAAATCTTGAAAGATTCATCCCTCAAAGTGAAGGAAGTGAAAGACAAGATAAACAGATGGGATTACATCAAAATAAAAAGCTTCTGTACAGCAAAAGAGACATTAACCAAAACTAACAGACACCCTACCAACTGGGAAAAGATTTTTGCACACAATACATATGATAAAGGACTGATAACAAAAATTTACAAGGAATTCACACAACTCAACAAAAACAAAGCCAACAACCCAGTCAAAAAATGGGCAGAAGAGCTCAAAAGACACTTCTCCAAAGAAGAAAAGCAAATGGCCAACAGATACATGAAAAAATGCTCAACATCACTTATAAGCAAGGAAATGCAAATCAAAAACACTATGAGATACCACCTCACACCTGAGAGGATGGCACACATTAAAAATACAGGCAACAACAAATGCTGGAAAGGATGTGGAGAAAAAGGAACTCTTCTACACTGCTGGTGGGAATGTGAACTGGTCCAACCACTATGGAAAGCTGTATGGAGATTCCTCAAATTGCTAAACATGGAGCTCCCATACGACCCAGAAATACCACTTTTGGGAATTTACCCAAAGGACACAAAAACACTAATCCGAAAGGATACATGCACCCGTATGTTCATTGCGGCACTATTCACAATAGCAAAGGTATGGAAGCAACCCAGGTGTCCAAAAATAGATTGGATCCAGAAGATGTGGTACATATACACAATGGAATACTATTCAGCATGGAAAGAAGATAAACACATGCAATTTGCAGCGACATGGATGGAATTAGAGGGAATCATACTCAGTGAAATAAGCCAGAAAGAAAAAGAAAAATATTGAATGGTTTCACTTATAACAGGACTATAGGGAGGCCGGGTGGGAAAGAGACACTCAGCGGTGGTGCCGGGGGGTGGGGGGGGGAGGGGAGGGTAAGGGCACAAAATGGAAGAGAGGAGAATACAGGGGACCATGGAGATGGATCACAGGTGAATTGGTGGTGGGCTGCCCAAGGGGAATACAAAATGTAAAAGACATAAATAACAATAAAAAAAAAAAAAAAAAGAACTGAGGACCAAGGGACAGTAGCCCAGTCTCGTTGAACTATCCACCATTTCCCTCACAGTCTGTCATGGCTGAGGGAAGCAATTCACAATGATGCCACTCACAATGCTTTGCAGTATTTAAAGACAGTAGCAGAAAGAAAGAAAACTTGGAGCGACATAGAAAACACCTCAGTAGTACTTTAAACGTTTCCCTTTCACCCCATCGCACATAAAATGTCTACTATAATGTTGGAGTCTGTGTTGTTTCTAAATTGCTTCACAGAGTCTATCAATAGTCACTTTTAATTATTTACTAGTTGTTATTAAGCTTTTTAATTGCTTCAACTTTGTATTGACATATTCTATTTCTAGACTTTGTACCAAAGGCAGGGTAGAGAACCATTTTACAATGCGTGTGTATAAAAGCAAGAAACTACATGTTTATTGTTGTTATTGAAGATGATGATGAAGAACGAAAGCTTCCAACAGTAGTCTTGCTTACCGGTACATACCCTCTTCTTTGTACAGGCTTTGGGAAAGGAATTCTATGAGATTAGAATTAAGAGTGTTGAGGAAAACACAACAGGCTTTTATTGACTGTGTTGTTCTGCTGTGCATTTGAATCCATGTAATAAAGAACTGTTGTTTAAAAAAAAAGTTTTAGGGCCTCCCTGGTGGCACAATGGGTTAAGTCTCAGCACTATGACGGTATCCAGAGCCACTGCAGCATGAGTTCGATCCCCGGCCAGGGAGCTGACCCACAGGGCACAAAAAACCTCTCCTGTCTCACCCACTGCTCCCCTCAGCAGTGTATTTCAGTCAGTCTGCCTGTTATGCTCCTTACTCTGTCTCTGGTGAATCCTCTCACCCCTACCCCTTACCCCTCCCCCCACCTCTGGCCTACACCCCAGCTCATGTACGCATGCATAAATAAATAAATCTTTAAAAAATATTAAAAGATTATACAACACAGATCTTTGGGTGGGTGTGAGGGAGGGGTATGAATACCAAAATACCGGGAATTCTGCAGTAACCAAATAAGATATTCAGTGCTGTTGCAAGAGTTAGATCAAATGCATAAATGAATTTAAAAGCCAAATACAATCATTACAGATCTAATATTTTAATTATAACTCTTAAATACCTAAGTACCTTAAGAAGGATTTTAAAAACTATTTTTTGTATTCTATAAAACTCTTGAACAAATAAACTTTATTTCTGCTTTTAAAAAAATGCCTGAACACCAAAGTTCTGCCATTTTGAGGTTTCCTCTTGCCTCAGCTAGAGTTTGCTCCTTCTTTGTACCCTGTTCAAAACATTTGAAGTTGTTTCTACACGTCTACAAGCCCCTAAAGAGGGCCTCCTTGTTCCAAAGAAATACTTCTCTTCCCTAGCAAGACCAGATCCCTGCTCGCTAAGCCATTGGTCTCAGTCAAACCTGTCCTGACCCCAAAGTCAATCCTTTTTCTTGCCAAACTCATCCAGGGCAACATGCAGGCAAGACCATCTGCTGCAGTAGGGCTGTCACAATTTAAGCCAGCTGCTGCACACCAAACAAAAGCCAAAGTCTTCCCATACGACACCTGGACTCTGAATTCCAGACTGTTTACTCATTTAGCCCCTCAATATTTAGGAATACAAGGTGAGGTTTGCATGACCTCAGAGGCTGCCCTATCACTCTCCTCTCTTGCCTATATTTTTGCAATCAAGAGAGCTATAATTAAGGAATAGGAAGTAATGAGAAAATTACCACTTTATTAATAGTCAAGCTAGCAACCAGTAACTACCAAGCCAAAGCTGGATTGAAGGCTGTGGCTTGGTACTAAGTGGGGCTTCTCATCTGTTCCCTACCCTCCAACATAAAATGGCAAGATCTGAAGAGAAGATAGACTGTACCATTATGTAGCCACTCAGTTACAGATATAGGATTTGGTTGGGGATGGAGGGATAGGACAGAATAACAGACAACCTAGTCTAAACAGTTAATACAACAATTCAAGATGCAGAAGAAAAGGAAGATGCCTGACCTGTCCTAAAAACAGGAACTTCTTGAGTGTACTTACCACACAAATATGAGAAGAACAAACTAAGACACATAAATACTGACATGTGAAGCAGAACACCCTGCCTACTAGAAATGCAGAGCTAAACAAAAGTTCTGGGCCATAGCTAACCAGACTATCTACTTTTTTCCTTTTGGGGAGGGGACACTAAGAAAGGAATGAACAAGGAGGAGGAGTGTAGGAAAACAGATTTATACAAACACAACACCTACCTGTCATACACAAAGATACACACACACACACACACACACACACACACACACACACTCTGAGTATCCACCTAGGCTTGTGTATAGAACAAAGCTTAATTTCTGCAGAATTAGGACACCATCAAAAGTAAATAAATAACTTCATAAAAGTAGCATCCAAGACAAAAAACTAGCTCTACAGGCAGAATCAGGACCAGGACTAAGGTGATCCAAATATGACACTTAAAGAGACTCTTTAAATTTTGAGCCTAAGTTACTCACTTCCCCTAGTCCTGGCCGGGGGTTGATTTAACGTGCAGAGGGAGACAATATGATTCAGAAGTGAATGATTGCAAAAGTAGCATAGAAATCCAGGCTTGACCAACAAAGGAAGCTTGGGGAAATACAATTCAGCAGTCATTACTGGATTACCAGAACCTGACCCTAAAAGAGCAAGTGTATCATGCCCATGAAGTACATCCATAGAACATTAAGATATTAATTTTAAGTCTTTCATTGTGTTTGTTGTTGACTGCTGCATAACAAATGACCAAAAATTAGTGACATACAAACAACATTTATGATTGCAGTTTCAGTGAGTCAGGAATCTGGACACTGCTTAGCTGGGTTTTCAAACTCAGGGCCCCATACACTACAGTCAAGATGTTGGCTGGGGCTGGAGTCATCTCAAGGTTTCACCAGGGAAAGATGTGCTTTCAATATCATATAAAATACATTTATACACATTTTAAAGGGTTTTTTTCTTGCAAGATAATTTTAATAGTAAGAGTGAAATTTTTTGCCTGTGAAATTCCAATATAAGCACACTAGTTATTTAATCTCTTAGAGCTTCAATTTCCTCACTGTGAGAACAAAGGGGAATTACTATACATATTAAATATGAAATGCCATAAGAAATCAGAAAAACAAAGAAACTAAAAAGATCAGGCTTTCCAAAAGTTATAAATTCTGTTTTGGACAGAGCAATCGTTCTCCCCTCTACGCTCTGAGAAGCACCCAATTCTTCCCATCTCCACCAGCAGTTACTATCTGAAGTCTAGCTTCTTGCCAGCCTCCATCCCTCCATCACTGACCTCCTTGAGACAGGTACATAAGGTCCCTGCCACAGATCTGGCTGACCATTACATTTGTCAGGAAGGCATCCAATCTCCGCCAAATTCAGGCTATGACTGAGGACCACACTAACGCGCAGGGCTAGTTTCGAGTTCTCTGGAGTTCAATTAATTTTGTAAGGGCCAGATAGGGAAAATCTTAACAGCATCCCTAATTCTAAATGTAGATGGGCGTATTTTTTCAAGAGCAAAACAACAGGGGCTTTAATACTTTAAAGGAGGATACAGGAACTAGGGCCTACTGGACAAGGAATAGTTGAGCCCACAGACATTTAGCATTAAGCAGTTCTAGCTTCAACTTCCAGCAGTGACTTAATGTGTGGTATCTTATCATTTCAAAACACAATTTTTTCATCTCCACAATGGGGTTAAAGCTATCTAATTTTCCTAAATAGTATTAACTGGCACTGAAAATTACCACATGTAGGCCAATCATCTTTAACACTGAAGAGAGCATTTAGTGCATTAATTCAATTTTTCCTAAATACGTACTGAAATTAAAAAAAATAATTATAATTTACTGAGAAAATAAAGCTTGCCCTTTCTGAGTTAAAAATTTGAAAAGACAAGACTGAGTAACAAACCTCAAGAAAACAAAGTTTTGCCCGCAAAGCTCCGCCTCTGTGCAAACCCTGCCCACTTCCGGCTGTCCCACCCACCCTCTTACACTAAAACCCCGCCCCTCTCTGCGAGGTCCCGCCTCCAGCACTTGATCCTAGTTCCCATTGGGCGAATGGTGATGTTGTATACACAGCCGGCACACGCACGTTTGTCTTGGGCGTCTTCGCGCCTGCGCAGCAGTGCCGTCTAGTGGCTGGAGACTGGGGACTGGGAACTGGGGGGAGGGGGGCGGAGGTCTGGCCGAATCTTCCTCCGTAATAAGAAGCTACGCGCCCCGCGGTCCTGGCTCCGTGGGTCCCGTCGGATCGGGCCAGGGCGCTGGAGCTGCTGTGGCTCCCGCCGCGGCGGGTGCGATGGAGGCCGTGCCGGAGCCCAGCACTCATGCCGGGGGAGGCCAAGACAGCCGACGGTGCTAGTAGATGAGGTGGCAGCGGCGGCGGCAGCAGCAGGGGCTCTCCATGAGCAAGCGGCGGCGGCGACGGGTGCGGCGGCACCGGCGGTTTTCGGTCCCCGGGGAGGTATGAGAAATCGGCCTCCTAATGGATGGAGACTGGCCGGTGTGGGAACGCCCTCGGCGGCGCGGCCCCCAGCCCTTTGCCAGCAGTCCCAGGCGCGCGGTGGGGCCAGTGCCCGCTTGCGGGCCGGGGCTCCCAGCCATCTCACCTGCTCCTGGTTCGGGGACTTGCCTGCTTAGCGGGGCCAGCCCGGGGTGCCAGGCCTTGCCCGGGCGCCGCAGGCCGGGCCAGGGTGGGCGTGGCCGCGGCACGGCAGGCGGAGATGGGCGCTTACCCTGCGCTCCTCGGGTCCTTGCGCCGAAGCCCCGAGCTTTAGAGGGGAAGCGCGTGGCTGATTTCCAGCTTGTTTCGGGGCGCTGCCCCAAGAGCTGACTCTTAGGTTCACTGAGTTCTTATCGGGTCCAGCGATCAGTGTCTTGGCCAAATGGTCGGGGTTTCACGACCAGCGTGAAGTACAGATTGTCACCCTTGGAAATGACCGGAAAAGAAAGGTGTCGTTTTGTCAGGGAGATAGAAATCAAGCGAGTTTCCCAGGTTCATTCAAACTGAGGGTCTGTTGAACAGGAAAATAAAGTCAGGGTTTCTAATACAGTATCTAAAGAGACAGTCGACGATAGGGAGAAATTTTAAGTAAATTTTTAAGACAATTTAAAGTTCTTGCAGCTATTTCACCATCTTTTTATTGTAATTTGTTGAATTAAGTTAATGCTGAAACCAAATTGTCTTCTAGTTCTTTCATTGCTCTCTACTCCCCCCCCTTTTGTTTTTTAGAAAAAAAGCTTAAGACGTTAGTTTCATTATGTATAATAGACTGTTCTTTTAGAGTGTTACTTTTGTGTGGGGGATCTGTAGTTACTCTTCATTTGATCATGTCCAAAAGAGAAACTGAAGAAAAATGTTAGAGATTTACAATTCCTTTACAAACCAATATTTAGGAATCGGAACTCAGGGTCATAATCTTATGATCTTGCTACTGAATTCTTTAAACAAAAAAATTAAACCATCAAGAAAGTGAATTTCATTTTTAAAATATTTGAATGCCTTGTGATTTTTAAAAATCTGCTATAGGTTCCTATTAATAAGAAGCCAAGTTTGTTTTCTCCTAGGCTCCAGATTTACCACGCCGTCTTTCTAAATGGTTGACTGGAGCCTACGTGTTGCCAACTCTATATAAACACCTACTCTTTAGACTAAATATAGTATTGAATATTTTAGAGCCCACAGTATTTTGCTTCAAGTCCAAAATACTGTTGTATGTATGCTCACATTAATATACCTAGAACTAACTGAATTTTTATAATCTTCTAGTATTGCAAAATTGGATTGAACTTAATCTCACAAATAAAACACGTAGGCCTGCAGCATTGAGTGTTGGATTCATGTTGTGCTTGGAAGGAGGTGGTACTTGAAAAGATAGTCAAAGAAAGTCTCTGAACTCATCACTTTCTGTTCCTATTCTTGAGATACTTCCCACTTTTCATAAAAATAATACTTCTCCACAAAATTAACACCTCGAAAAATACTGTTTCTTATTTATTCATTTGTTTGTCCCAAGTAAAGTAAAGCAATTTTTTAAAATCAAGTTTATTAGGACCTTTAAATTTTTCTTAATTTTGCTGACATATACTGATGCATAACACACACATGTTTACTGGAATACTGCTGTGAGTGACTTTAAAACAAAATGCTTAAGTGTTCACAAGATTGGGGGAAAGACAGTCCTCCCTGGTGGTGTGGCGGTTAAGCACTGCTCTGTGGAGCTGTCGGCAGCAGCGACGCAAGTTCGATGCCCGGCCAGGGAGATTCCCACATGGTGCAGCAGACCTCTCCTGCCTCACATGCTGCTCCCCTCAGCAGTGTGTTTCTGTTGATCTGCCCGTTCTGCTCCCCATTCTGTCTCTGGTGAACCTTCTCGCCACCCCACACCTCTGATCTGTACCCCAGCTTGTATGCATAAATAAATAAATCTTTTAAAAAAAAGATTGGGGGAAAGATAGGTGCCAGTTTAAGTAGGGGTGACATCTCAGTTCATTTCCAAAAACAGGCAGAGGAGAATCACTATACTTATCAAATTTTGACTCTTCACAGCTTAGCCTCTATATGTTATAGTTATAGGATATTTATATATCCTCTATAGTTAAAATTATAGGATATTTAGCATAGTCCTAAATTTGCAAGGTAAACTCCCAAAGTGCATAAAAATGATTTTTGAATCAGCTATACTATATTAAGTTTTTGAGATTACTGTTCATATGTTGTCTTTACTAATTGATCTTACTCTCTAGCCCAATCAAGAATTCTGTAATATCATAACTCAAATTGTTAATATTAACACGTGTTAAACAAGGAAATGAAGCACAGCTTGTATTTTGGAGGGAGAGGTTTATATTAGGAAGGCACCCAATCACAACTTACATCTTTAAATGAATTTATTTTCACTTAAGATTTTTTATTATAGAATTTTCCCATATAACATAAAATTATAATTAATATGTAATTGTTAAATTATAATTAATATGTAATTATTATAATTAATATAAAGGCCTATCAAAATGTCCTTTGTACCCAAAATAAATTGCAGTGTTGTTAAATGATCTTTAGAGAGACCACTTTACATTTTTTTTAATGGAATTTAGGCCAGATTGCTTAAATTTTTTGTTACATAGGGAGGCCAGCTCACCAAATATAATTTGAATCTCTAGATAGCCTTATTTTCCTTTAAATACTCTCATGCATCTGACATATGAAGTCACAAATTTACATTTTCTGTTTAAAAATGCAGGATGAAGACACTGTTTGAAGAGATCAAAGCATCAATAAAAAATAACTATAACCAAGATCGCTCATTTTGGAGGCCTGTTCTTCCTTGGGGAGGTGTTTTTACTATCAAAGCTGGCCGCAAAGCAGTATCCTGTACCCCACTCTATGTTGAAATAAGACTGAAAAATACTTGCACCATAGATGGTTTCTTGATGTTGTTATATGTCATTCTTAATGAAAATGAAAATTTCCCCAGGGAGCTCTCTCTTCATTTAGGTAGAGAGTTTGTAGACTGTTTTCTTTATTTAATGGACACCTACAGCTTTACAACTGTGAAGCTACTTTGGATTTGGGACAAGATGGAAAAACAGCAATACAAATCTGAAGTTCATAAAGCTTCATTAATAATTGATTTGTTTGGGAATGAGCATGATAATTTTACAAAAAATCTTGAAAATCTTATGTCTACCATGCAAGAGAGTTATTGTTCCAACTGGCGATGCCCAATTCGTGTGCAGGAAGATCAGCAGCGCACAATTAATATAAAGTAAGTTTCTCTAAAGTCTGTTTTGTCATTTTACCAAAAATCAACTTTTTTAAATGAATGTTACTACAAATATATGTACACATTTTTATATGTAAGTATATATACATATATATGTATATTTGGATATACATATTCAACATACATTTTTAAAGTACACCTCTTGTGTAAGTACTTACACATGAAGCCACCACACAAATGCAAGACTTTTTAGTCTCATGACAAAAATGTTTATTGTATCTAAACATCTTAAAAGTTAAGTTACAAAACCAACTGATAATTATTTTACTTGCAAATTTATGAATTATTCAGTATGCAATTGTTGCTTTGAAATGTACTAGTGTGACTAACTCCTCTGTCACAAATATAACCTCTGGAGGAACACAGCACTATTTTGGAATGTTTCACCTCTTGAATGTATCTCTGTCAAGCAAGCTAGTTCCACATGAATGACAAGATTGAAACTATTCGTTCAAATCATGGCCAGGGCATAATTACAGACAGAAACCCCAAACTTGGAATCTTAATATCAGGAGATGGTATGAATGTGAGGAATTATTTTACGGACTAGGAAAGGTTTAGTAGCCTCCTGAGTATTTTTGGCTATCAAAGAGAAGGTAGATTTCCAAGCTAGTAAATGACACGAAGGCCAAACTGGTAAGCTCTCATAGAGTGTTGGGAAACATTAAAGACCTGAGGAACATGAGTTGGGAAGTGATAATTCTCAGTGGGGGGAAATAAAAAGAGAACCAAAAAAAAAAAAAAAAACCAGACAAAAACATTGTTGTCAAGAGGTGTCTTTGATTCTAGGTCCAGAAAAACAGCCTATTTGGGTTCCTTTTGGGGGATGTGCATCACCTTCCCAAATTTATTAAATTCACTTTTCTTTATAGCATGTTTAGGATAATGTTACAACATTATGCTGTGTACGAGAGCTGAAGACCCTTTATCCTTTTTAGAATCTGCCACTGTCCTTTTTCTGAAAAATACTTTGTCCATTTTCTGTATTGCTGGTAGGATGATGTTGATTTTGAAATTTCTGTCAGGGAGAAGTGTTTTGTTACTGTGAATAGTTATGGACTTAAAAAGCTTTTCAGAAATTTGTCTTTTTAAGAACTGTTTTACGTATGTTTTAAAACTATAATGAATTGTTTATAATCCTTTATTAATATTATGCTTCTCTAAAAATATTTTTATTACACTCTAACTTTTTAAAGAATTTGCTTGTGTGTGTGTGTGTGTGTGTGTGTGTGTGTGTGTGTGTGTGTTTATATATATTTAAAGCAACCTTAAATATGTAGGAAAGCTTTTTTTTTAACTGATCCGGTAACTGAGATGAACAGTGGCCATAGCTTGCATTTAGTCAGGTTACTGATCAGCTGCTCTCTCTCCTGATTCTATGTCCTACCTTCTCCCCTCTCCCCAGAAGTCCCTTTGTTAAACCCTCTCAAAAAACAATTTCAATAACAATTGCATATTTTGGGATCAGTTTATAGAAATATTTACTGTTTCTGGAAAGTTTAATGCATTAAGTTTCTATACATGGGGTTTCTATACTTCCTATAAGAAATACAGAGATGAATGTTTGCTAGTAATGAATTGACCTGTAAAATTTGTTTTCCTATTATTTACTTATAATATGTTGAAGCAGTTCTTTCATGCATTTTGCAATTGTTCTAGTCCTCCCCAAGAAATTCCACATGGAAACTTGATACGACTGGCTGTGGATGAGTTATTCTGTTCCAAAATTGAACTGTGTGAAGAGCGAGGGTGAGTATATGATAGATATTTAAGATCAAAGTATTTCTATGTTGTTTATAAAGAAACCTGACCCAATAAACCCTTTTGTATTAATACTTAATGAAATAGCAACTCATGACTATTTAGGAAGCCTAACATGTTTTGATCTTATTAACACCTTCTAATTTACTATGACATCTTGTGTTGTCATTACCAAATATCAATATATTGAATATAATACAACAGTTAACTGATGAATCCAAAGCAAATGCCTTTTCTTTTTTTTCCCCACTGCTGAGTAGGTACAATAAAACCTTGGTTAACCGGAACCCACCTAATCGGGACCCTCAATTAACTGGATTTTTTTTCTGCACTCCTCATTTAGGAAAAAGAGGTAAATGACAACCAAAAAATTTAACATAATAAAAACAGAAAAAAAAAGGAAGTACTAGTGGTGGTCCAGAGTGGCAGAAGATTTTCTTCCCAATCTCTTAACAATTTTTATGTCTACTGTAATTCATAAGAATATTTAGAGGGATGATCATATAGCTATTAATCGCAAAGAAGGAAAGATAAAATAAGTTCAGTTAATTGTACTTAAGTCCAGAAAGTGAACTAATGTATTTTAGCAACAAAGATGGAAACAAAATGATTTTCTAGTTAACTTAGTTTAGTTAATAATGTCTATTAAGCAAAATACTGTGCCCTGAGCATTCCGGTTAATCGAGATTTTACTGTATAATTGTATTTGTTGTATTCTGAGCCATATACTAAATACTTGGTACTACTTAAAAAACAGAATTCACTTCATCCTAATGACAAAAGCAGGCAAATAGGGAATTTTATCCGGTCTAAAGAAGACTGTAAGAATCATATTATTCCCTCTCTGCCATTTTTTTTTCTTTGAAACCAACTTGGAGAAAGAAAAACTCATTTATAAATAAAATCAGTCCAACAGACTACATGTTTTTATAAGCTTAGATAAGAAATCACTAGTTTTGAATATAGGGAAACCAAATAAGAGAGAAACAGTGAGCAAGGGAGGGGGAGGATAAGGGCTCAGGACAGGGTTGGCGGGGGAAGAGCACAGCAGACAGTGGTGGTGGTTCATGGGTGAATCGGTGGTGGGTTACCTATGGGGAATACACAATAATGTAAAAGGGATAAATAACAATAAAATTTTGAAACAAAAAAGAAATCAAGAGTTTTTCCTAGAGTTTTAAAGGTATCATTTCTAGTATATTAGAATCTCATAGTTTGAAAATACATATATAAAATATTCATATAACCACACCATTATCATAATTGAAATAGATAGTTATGCTCATTATGAAATTAATAAAGTCAACCTAGAACTGATATAAGACAGTTTTGTCCCAACTATAACAAAGTTCATGCCTATTTTCAATTTTAGGTGTGGTGGTTTAAGAGAATTTTCCCAGCGAGTTTTCTGCCATGGTGCACCTCCTTTTGTTGTCTTAAATATGCAGCATTGGAAGTCTGAAGATCTGGCTTATGTACCCTATCACTTGGATTTATCTGATCATAAGTAGGCGTTTTTGTTTGTTTTACAGAACTAGTGAAAAGTAAATTTATTTTATATTTTCCTGCTATTCTTCATGATTTTGAACAGCCCTTAAGGAAATATTACTGAAAAACATCATAGCTATTACTAAATTTATAAGACTAGAATCTGCTATAGGGAATCAGTCACTGGCACTCTACATAGTGGTTAATTGCTTAGACTGTGAAATAGAATGGGGTTCAATACCCAGCCCCACTTTTATAAACTGTGACCTCGGTCCATTAACCTAACCAGCTTACATGTAAATTTTCTTATCTGTAAAACAGAGATGACAGTCTATATCTAATGTCATCACTGTGAGAATATAATGGAATAGCACGTATGTTTAGGAAAATACCTGACACACAGTAAATACTGGCTATTGCATTTCAAGTCAAAATAGTCTATAGTCTGAGGTCATCATCTAACATAAAATGTAGTTATCATTATAGACAAAAATATCTGCATACAGATTAAGTGTCAACATTTTGCCTTTCATGGTTTGTGTGTGTGTGTGTGTGTGTGTGTGTGTTTAATAGAACTGTGTAGATTGTGAGTTAATCTTTTAAAATGTTTCTTTTTCTTAAATTATATCAATTTCTAAAATTCTTAAACATTTATTCTAAATAACCAGTTGTAGTACAGAATTTCTACATGTGGATGTCTTTTTCAAGGAATAGAATGCAAAAGATCTTATTTTTGTGTTCTTTAGTTACGAATTTAAGGAATGTTTATCTTAAGAAAAATACTAATTTTGTGCTACACTTTGTTATTTAATTTGCAGGTATTTGTTGGAAGGTGCCACATTATTTAACAAAGAGGAACATCATTATTCTGCAGCTTTCCAGATTGATGGACATTGGATGCACTATGATGGCCTCAGAAATGTGAATTTAATTTTGTTAAATAAACCCCCAGAGTTTCTCCTCTTGTCATCATTGGTTTATATTAGAGCAACAGAGAAATAAATATAGAATGATGCTAAATTAAATTGTTTTCCCTCCTGCCCATGGTCCCCCAGATGAAGGGCTTTTATTTTGTATAAACTTGGTATCCAAGGAAATTGTTCAACTATACTAGTTTCAGAGGTATATTTTCCAGTGTTTAGCCCCAGGTGTAAATGTTTTATATAGAGAAACTATGCAAAAATGTTTGTATTTCTTTTTTCTATATCCTGGTTATTTTTATATGAGCATATTTTATGTTGAAATAAAATATATCTTGTAGCCTTTGTATTTTTTATTTATATGTACCTCAAAGGTTGTTTACGATTCTCTGAATCCAAGAAAAATACTTCTTAGTTTGAATTCTAAATTTTTCTTTTTGGATTTCCAAATGAAACCTGGGTACAAGTCAGTATTTAATTTATATAAATTTGACAGTTCAAAATAAATTTGACAATATTTCGTTGCCCTACCTCACTATAATCCAAAGTGCACTATTGGATTTAGTATGGAATTGAATGTACAACTTACAGATGGCTTAGTGTATTTTACCTGTTGATTTGTCTAATTTCTCTGCAGCAGTTTTTAAAAAGTTAGTGAAAATGTCTTTCTGGGCTTGAATTTTTTTGTAATGACTGATTTAACTACTTGCTGAAGTATAATCAATTTAACAGCAAATTTTAAGTTAACTTAGCTCCCAAGCTTAATTAAGGTTATTCTTAACAATTATATAACCTAAACAATTATTTCATGATTAAATGTAATGGAAATTCTCTAATAAAATTTATTTTGTAGAAAACTACAGAATATTAGGCAACTGGATGTTTACTAACAGTGGATTAACAGTAGAAATGCATTATAAAAAATATTTAAGGGGAAATGGGTATCTGGGAATATTTCTTCAGTAAGTCATATTGGCATCAAGAAAAAAAATACTTAAAATTTTGAGTAACATCTGCTGTCTCCCTTATAATTGTAAATTGATAGCATGAAGGTTTAGTTTGCACCATAATTCACTAGAATTTCATAATTATCAGATTATGATTTTTTTGAAGACCTTAAAATCTCCTTTTCTTTTTGCAATTTAAGCAAAAAAGATTAAGTGATTCTCAAGAGAAACTGCTTTTTTGAAATTATCACTATTGTTTACATTTCAATAAATGGTTGACATTAGGTTTTGGGTTGGATTGAGAGCAATATATTTGAGACTTCTACATAACAACACAATTCACTGCCACAATTCAGTATATGAAATTGTTAGGGTTTAATTCAATCAATTGTCTTACATTGGCTTTGTGCCATGTAGATAACTTACTGAAGAATAAATATAAGTAAAAAAGCTGAGAATGCCTCACTTTGAGCAAATGCTTTGAACATTCCTTTTTTACATAAGGTAAGAAATAGTGATTTGTTTTGCAAAACACCCAGGGCTTATTTAAACTGTTCCCCACATGTATGTTTAAATAGGATTTGATTTACAGTCAGCTTTTCTGGGGACACTTCACTGCATGAATCAAAGTATACAAAAACACAAATATTAGCATATACATAAATGATACCATTAACAAAATTATTCCTGATGCAGATTTATTCTTTTAGGAATTGCACTTTTTGGAATATGCTAGCTTATCATGAAGCAATGATTTACCTACCTCACAGGGTTGTTGTGAGGATTAAGATGTTTGTTAAAATCTTGACTACTTTGAACATGCAAATAAAAAGCAATTGTGTTTTCTACCTCTTTGATGTGCAAGCAAATGTCCTAGATTGTCTTACTAATGAACTCTTCAGGTCTTTAAAAATTAGGCAGTAGCTCATATCAATAATGGATTTAGTGTACAGTGGAATTTAAATATGCCTTCTTGATTCCATATGGTTGGGATTTAAGGACGTTGGTTGATAGAATGGTTTCCCCTACTGACCAAACTAGAAAAAGAGTAGAAAAGGATTAACTAAAGTAGATATATCTGCAGAATGTGAAGGTGAAATTTATAACCTTAATCACTCTTAGAGAAATTAGAATACTTGGAGGAGAAGCGGGGTGGGGTGGAGGGAGGAGAGATGATGAAGTAGTCAGATGATATTTTAATCAAAATGCTGCAAATACTACTACATCTTTGGGAGAGCAAAAATGACTGAAAGCCCATCATCAATCAGAGAGGGGTAAAGAACAATTAAAGCAAATTCAAGAACCTCCCAACTTTTCAACAAAAGGTTTTTCCTCCCCAGCTTCAGTAAACAATCTTAACATTTTTACTTAAAATTTATTATTAGAGTTGATTTAATATCTGAGACATTGTCACTGGATCTGATCCAAAGAGGAAAAGAAGCTAAAAATAACTGCCACAAGCATGCTTACTAGTAAAAATTCCATGTTCTCTTTCATTCTTAAAGTATAAGCAAACAAGCCATAAAAGCAGGTAATGCCTGTGACAAAAAGTCGCACATGTTGAGCGTAACAGTTTAGTTTCAGAGTTAAATTATCTAATAATGTGAGAAAAATTGTAATCCACATTGTTTTCTCAATGAGATATTCTGCAAGGTTTGAAGAACAGCACTTGGAAGTGAAAAAGTGAGCTGCTCTGGCAGGGTCCTCATAAAGGAGATGGAATAGGACAGGAGCTTAGGGAGCAAATAAGCTGTTTGGATAAGTTAGCCGCAGTACAGTTAGAAGCCTGCTGTTGGTATGCTTAGCGTTATTTTCAGTACCTGTTTTCGAATTGTGTAAAGTTGCACTTTTAATATGATTACAAAATTAATATATAAATCAGGAGAAATTAGGGCCTCCCTGGTGGCGCAATGGGTTAAGCACAGCACAATGAAGCTATCCAGAACCACTGCCTCATGAGTTCAAGACCAGGCCAGGGAGATTACCACATGGCGCAGCAGACCTCTCCTGCCTCCCCTCGTGCTCCCCTCAGTAGTGTACTTCAGTCAATCTGCCTGTTCTGCTCCCCACTCCGTCTCTGGTGAATCCTCTCACCACCCCACACCTCTGGCCTACACCCCAGCTTGTATGCATAAGTAAATAAATAAATATTTTTTTAAAAATTAAATAAATCAGGAAAAATTAAACCCAAATAAAAGTGTAAAGAACATAAAAATCATAATTTCTCCAGCCAGAGATAATCATTGGTTCATGCTGATAAAAATCTTTTTGAAAAGCCCAGCAAGTCTTCATAATATTAAAGAGAACCAAGAACCAAGTAGTTAGGGCTTTGAAGAAAAAAAGCATATAGTAGGTCCTCTAATAAGGTCTTTTAGTCCACTTTGTTATTACTTTGACAAGGAAAAAAAAAAAAAGATCAGTTCCCGCCAGGGCTAGGAGCTTATGCGTTCCTCACTGCGTCTTGTGGATTTTCTCAGAGTACTCACTTTCCTCCCACATCCCAAAGCTTTGAATGTTAGGTGAATTGTGGTGTCTATATCATCCCAGTCTGAGTAAGTGTGGATGTTTGTGTGAATGCACCCTGCAATGGATGGTCATCTTGTCAAGGTGTTGGTTTCCACCTTAAGTCCTGAGATGGCTAATAGGCTTTAGCAAGCAGAGACCATGAAATAAGTGGATTCAAAAAGGAATGAATGAATGAATGAACCAACAATGAATGAATAAAAATTGTTGTTTAATGTTATAAGTACATTTACTTAAATTTGTGGTGATGTTTTTGTGACCAGAAATATGCCATAGGAATGTTTACTCTTGTTTATTCAATAAGTCTATGGCAAATGGGTTTATTTATACATTATGTCACTTAAAGTTGCAGTTTCCAAGGACCTATGGATGATGTTAAGTGAGGGCTTTCTATATACTCTTGGGGACTAGCATAATATTGATAAAAGCAATCAACATGAAAAAGAAAAAAATCAGAGAGGAACGTGGGACTGGAGAAAACTGTTTCAGTTATTTGTTCAGACATGTCTCCACCTTGACACTTACCTTTAGAAATGTTCTTTTCAAACCTTCAAACACTCATTTATTTTATAGAGGATGTCATCTCAATACTAGTATCCTAGGTGTCAGAGTTGGGAAATAAGACCTTAATGGTATGAATTGTCCCAAGACAGATACAGCCAAATAGATTTTCTACATCCTTGCTAACCTAGTAGGATTGTATAAAAAATATTAAAATGCAGAGCATAATTAGCTTGCTTTAAGACTGGGAAGAAGCTGGGTGGGCAAGTTTGTGAAGAGGAGGGAAACAGTCACAATAAATAGCTCCACACAGCCAATATATGGGAATTGTAGTGGGGAATGAAAGAAGGGCGAAACACAGTAGAGTTGATTAGTCTTCAGGTCCCGAAGAGAACTGATTAAGGCTCAAATGAAATGCATGGCTGGCTAGGGCTATATCTACCTTAGCAGGCTAAGCTTGATTTGGGAGTAGTAAGCCTGACGTTAATAGAAGACATACTTTCACAGTTACTGAATGGTTTCATTCATTTCCTGAATATAAATAACCAAAGAAAACTGGTGAAACACAACAAAAATAATTCATAGATTCTGTGAAAAATACACTAGTTACCAGGGAGGTTGAGGGAAGGAAAGAGGGAATGGGGAGGAAAGGTGATATAGGGTATTGCTTCTGGTGCTTTGGTGGAGTAGGAATGAGAAATGTGCACACATGGAGGTGTGAAGTTGTACTCCCAAAGTAGATAGTTATGTAAACAATTGGCAACTCAATAAAAATGAAGGAAAAAATAGACATACTTCCTCTGCACAATTCATTTAATAAATACTTCTACTATTTGCTAGTGGAATTAGATGTGGTTTCTGCCCTGGAGGTGTTTACATATCCAGGAGGGAAAGATGAGTCAGTCATTGATAACTGTAAGGCAGCTGTGAGGTCCTATTCCTATTTCCTCTAATTCTACCCTGAGGCCTGCCTTTAATTTCCATTAGAAAACTTTAAGTTAAAAAATTAAAGATAGAAAATTCAAATACCATCAGATTTTAAAAGAAATATAACTAAATGAACCTACAAAGTTTCATATCTTTAAAATATTTTCTATTTCTGCTCAGAGGGAGGAGACTTGAGAGAACAAATGGAATGGGTCCTCTTTAAATACTTGGTGAAAGAGTTGTTCTCTGGACTTAATGGGAAGACAGGACTATTGACTCCCAGGTATTGCAATCTTCTAGATGAACACCGGCTGGTAGCAGACCTGAACTTTTTCATCTCAAAAGTATTAACCTACTGTACTTTATAGTTTGGATGTGACAAGTCCATTTATCTTTCTGTTATATGACCCTCAACTCACTCATAGCTTAGTGATAACATATAGTGGTGATGACTTTGATGAGATTGGCTATGATCTCTACCAATACTATCCCAGCTCAAATATTTCTATGTTGACTCCTAGGATTTCTTCAACTACTTCCCTACACTCATCAATTCCTGTATTTCAGAATAAAGAAATGTATTCTCCCCTTCTCCTTTGGAAAAGGGTTAGGGATCCCTGTCCTTAAGAGTTTTTGGATAGGCCTGCCTGGTGGCCTAGGGCTTAAGTTCATTCCCCGGCCAGGGAACTAACCCACATGAGGCACAGCAGACCTCTCCTGTGTTGCCCGCTGCTCCCTTTAACAGTGTATTTCAGTAAATCCTGCTGTTCTGCTCCCCACCCTGTCTCTGGTGAATCCTATTTCCCAGTTCCTAACTATTAAAATGGAGATAATAAAATATACCTTATATCATCTTATATCATGCTATGTATAACACATATGGCCAGCAGTAAGTACTATGAAAGTGTTAGTAAACATTAATGTTGATTCTTCCACTGGAGTGGTCACTTATTAGTCAAACCAATCAGATATAATAATATGAATTTATGGAATGGGGAAGGATGTTCAGTGTAAGAATGCCACATTGTATGCTTCAAGTAAACCTCTCATTAGGTTGGTAAGAAGATCTAAAAGAACAAGAAGCTTGGACTGCATTGAACTTATTGACTGAACTCTTTGTGCCTACTTTGCTAATGAGTATTTCTTTAGTAAGCATCCGATAAGTGGCAGAATTTAGCCTATAAGCTGCTAATGAGGATGTAAAGGACTAGCTAACCCACACCCATCTCTACTTTGTGGCAACTATCTATCAACTAAAAAGAACCCAAGAGTTGAACATGACAAAGTTCACAATAATGGAAACACACAAATCACGGTTTTTAGATTTATTTTAAATACTTCACATTAAATGAATTTTAACCATAGTCATTACAGAGCATTATCACAATAGTACATATAAAGAACTTCTAAAATAAAAGACAATACAACCTTCATCAAGTTAAATGCCACTTTACTATGTAAACAAAAATAAAACCCTGATGCTAAAAAGATATACTCAGAGGTAAAATACATATACAAAAACAGTTAAACATGAACACAATCCATAACTAGATCACATTCTTTGAGAGAGTACAAATATTAGTACTCTACATCTACAAAATTTCAGAATCCTGTTAACATCAAAACCATCTCTGGTTTATGATACAGCACAATTCATAAGGCAAAAATATAGGCATTATCATCCAGTTCTTTAATTTCACTTGTATTTTAAGGCAAACTTGGAACTTTTTGCTTAGTATTTTAAAATAAATGGGACTTACACATAACGACAAAATTAACAATAAATTTTCTCTAAGTATAATATAAAAGACATATGGATAACAATTTTTCTCTCTGCAGAGATGTAAACTGGATTTTTATTTGACTCCATATTCACACCAGTAAGACAACTTGTAAACCTGTAGTATTTAAAACCTGTATTCCTCACTCTTTAAAAATGTGTATCAACACTGAATCAATATATTGTAAATGAAAATCCAATATATATATCCAGCCACAAAATAATCATATCTAATTAAATCATGTTTAATTAAAGTGCTATTTTACAGACAAAACAAAGTAGAACTGGATGTTAACTTGACATGTGACATCTTATAATTTCATAACTTTAACTACAGAGGTTATAGAGGTTATCACAAGTTTATTGAACTTTAAGCTGTGTATTTATTGTAGAATCTGATTTTCCTGAAAATGAGCACTTAGGTGACAATACCAGAAATCCAACACCAAAACTGAAAACAAATAGAGCATTATATATACATATATCTCCTTCAATGTTAGCCAGTCTTGATAAATATAGTAAATATTCTTTTAAATTTCTATAATGTTGTTTTCTACTAGAAAAAACATCCAATTACAGGAAGTTTGGAGTTCTATAAACATTAGTTATTTTATAATTCTTACTTTTATGTCAATAAAACCTAATTGAACATTAAAAGACACAAAAGTTGATACATAAACTGGGTCTCTAATCATTTCTTATGATATTGGAGATAAGAAATTAGTTTCACACTTCACTGTAATAGTTATTTGGGCACAGGTTTCCCTTACTATGTTTTACTCTTTGAATGAGAAGATTGTATCTTATCTGTATTTCTAGTCCTCACAGCATCTAGCACAATATATCATACATACAGTAGATCCTTTACATTTGTCAAGCTGTCAACATATTTTTTTCAAAACCTCACATCATTTTCCTACCACTTGATACCACTTCCTATAATTTAATATCCATCCATACTTAAAAAGCATTAGTACCATATTGAACTTTTATATAATATCCTTTGGGCTACATTTAAACTTATTAAATTCCTGCTTTTATATTCAACAAATATTAAGTGCCAAACATTCCTAACAGATTAATTCCTCCTAACATAATTATAGAAGGTAATCATCTCCCAAATGATTAATTTTTATATCTACTCTGACATTTTTTTCCAAAATACGTTTTGGATGATGTTAAACAGCTTTCTTCTTCCTGAGTATATAAAATTATTTCTAATATCTTTAGCCCTGGGAATTTATAATCAAACATTTTGATCCTTCTGAACATAATAAACATGTTGACTCTAAATTTAAAATCTGTCAGCAGAGCATTCATGATGAAACTTCTCACAAATCTGTACAAGAAGACTCTATTATACAGTTATTAGTTGTCAGGTTACATTAGAACCTCTGGTAGTTATTAATTGTATAGCACATTTAGCAAACCTAAAATAAATATTTGTAAATTTGGGCTTTTTCCCTCTTTCTCTAAAGGATTCTCATAATTTGTTTCTTGTATAGGTTCCTACTGTCCAAGATGTTTTACACCATTTAGTTTTCACCAATAAGAAATTTAGATTTTTCCAAGCCAATGATAAATATATGCCTTTGATCTAATTTGTAATTTTTACATTTTATACTAATTTGATGGTGGGGATGACAACTGAGTAAAACACTGCAAAATAAAATGTATATCTGTTCACAATTGAAATAATTCTCTGTCTTTCACATTCCCTTATTTTCTGGGGAGTTAGGATGTATTTAAAAATTTGATTAATATAAACAAAAAGAAATTGAGCTACAATTTAAAATTAAATGTGATGGAATTTATTTTAAATTGCTTTTTTAAAAATAAAGGCTAGGCCAATCATTAATAGTGCACCTTGTTTCTATTCAATGGATATATTCAAATTAATTAAAAAGTTATTGCTATATATCATGTTATTCAAACAAGCAACATAGAAAATATTCAGTCTATTAATTTATCAGTAGCTCCTGTTGAGTTTTTAATCTAGAGACTAAAATTCACTTGCAAGGTTTTATAATCTGTGCAAATATTCATACAGCATGATATTACTTATATGATTAAAGATGATTTTATATAGTTTTGTAGTATATATTTAAATCTACAACTGGCAGTTTATGGAAGAACAAGGAAAACTGCAAATTGCCCGGCTATAAAGTTTCCAAGAAATAACATATGTCAACAAGTAAACCTATGACTTATAATTACAAATGGCTTCTTAACAATATTTTAGAACATTATGGCACTTAAGAATGCAGTATGAATGTTTTCTTAGGAAACAAATATACACTGGTTTTGCAGAAACTATAATGAGACGGGACAGATAAAAATAAAATAAAAAGAAAATAAAATGAATACAGTACCAAAAATACAAGTACCATCCTAATAAAATGCAGGTATGGTTATGTGTTCAAGACCCATAGACATTTACTAAAGCATGCTAAAACAAAACAAGTTAACCACTTCTTTTAAATAAGCCATCACCTTGGCTATAGTTAACGGTTTTGTTTTAAAAGATAGTGTCATTAGTCAAAGTAGAACTGAATTTAGAACCATAACGCACGTAAACATTGAGTTCCAGTTTCCTCAATATCTAAAATATTGTTACCTAAGAAATGTATAAAGTAATGCATAACTGCCTAATGCTTTATACCTAATGCATATATTTCTGTATTAAGAAAGACATGTTATCTAGCACAAGACAAAAGAAGATAAATGGGTGTATCTTTCTTTAAATCACTATTCAGGAGCCATGAAAAGCATAACACAGGCCTTGTAGGTGATTTTTGGATTAGTATAATCGCTAACATTCTATTTATTTATTTAAAAGCATTAACATTTTAAATAAACACAAATGAATCAAGCCAGTTTAAATAAAAAATACTATCAAAACATATCATGCATTTTCATACTGAACATCCAAAGGAACATAATTATAGCCTTGTTAGAGATCCTACAGTTAGCACCATTTTTATATCTGAACACTTTGAAAAAACAAAGAACTAAAATTATTATAAGGATCTATAAAAAAATCAATATGCACTAAGGATGATCAACATTTGTAAAATATTTACATGGACACTGGGTAGCCTATAGTATGACAAAAAAAAAAAATTAACAACCAAAACTGATATGCCTAACTGTCTATTCATGCTTAGCATAGCAATGATGGGTAACTAAACTCATCCAGCATTAATCTGCCCATACAACGAAGGCATAAACAATAAGTATTTGACTTTATCTTTAAAACAGGTAATCAAATATTATGACAGTAAGCATATTTGTCCTGAAAATTTACTACATCCGCAGCCCAAAAGCTATTTAGCAGGAAGAATATCCAAATGACTCAATGTGGCATGTAATTTACTAACTTTACAAAGTACCGGGAAAAAAAAAAGCAGCCCTTTATTTGTTTAAAGTGTGAAGCATATGAATTTATAGCTAACAGACAGTATCACCACTCTGTCCAGTCATTCAGTACACTCAGCAGCAAAGCATCTTTCATCCTAGTAAATGCATATCAAGGAAGAGGGAGAGAGTAGAAATTAAACAAACAAACAAAAAAAGCAGCAAGGTGTTCTCCACATGTACTCATGTGAACATAAAACTATTCTCTGTACTACAAAAAAAAAAGTGCACAATTCACTTGGCAAGATCTTCTCTTTTTTTTTTGACTATTGATTCACTATGTATTCAAGAGCAACCAAAGCTATTTGTCAATTCAAAGTACCCAACAAAATATTTGATTCTTCATGCCATTTCAAGTTAAAAAGAAAGCAATGCAGCTTTTAGGTTTCAGAAAATTCAGCATCCTTTCATGCGGCACAAGGTTCATCATCACACTATTTCCACAAGTCCATATTTGTCAAAGTGCAGTTAATCCAAAGTTGCAGCGACAGTATATCATGCCAGCTGAATCCAGCCACGTATCTGAGATAGGGTCATATTTTTGCACGGTATTCAGATAGGAAGATCCTGAGTGACCTCCAACTACATAAAGGTAGTTATCTATTACTGCAGCACCAACTCCTAGAAAATATAAAAGAGGGAAAAACATGTAACTCATGACACAGACATCTCATTAAAAATAAATTATCTTGTATTTTAATATTTGCTTAAAATACATTTCAACCATTTATTGCTAACTATATACCGATCTAGCAGTAAGTGCTTATTGGGGGAAAAAAATCTTAATCTAAAAGTGACATCTTCCTTCACCTCTCCTCCTAAATCCTGTTCTGCATCTCCTTCACCACAGGAAAATACTAAAAATGTAGTATACATCTTTCCATGTATTTCTGTCTGAATTTTTATTTACATATATACTTTTAAATCATTCATTTTTATCAAGTTTTCAAACATATCAAAATATCTAAACAACTAAATCAGTTCATTCTATTTTGTCCTTATAGTATACTTTGCAAGTTTATGTTTCAGGACTTTTTAAAATCATAAACACAGGACATACCCAGAAAGTATGTCCATCAGTAACTTAAAATCTTTCCTTTAAAATGATGTGATTTAAGTTTTGGGTTCAAAGAGTAATTTCTTCTTTCCCTCTAAGACATACTTGTTTTTCTTTAGGAACCCTAAATCCAATTATACCCCTTGAAGAGAGAACATCTGAAAGTGAATACGTAGATTGCCTATGTATAAGAAAAAATAAAAGAATAATCCAAATATTATATGTATAACAACAAAATAACATTTTGAATATGTGCAGAAAGAGAGATTCTGTAAGATATACTCTATTATCATCATTACTCAAAATGTGTTTTCCAAGCCTACAAAATGAAAATATACACATTGAAATATTAAGATGGGAGTAAAGAAATCTATTTAGTTTCGTCTAAACAAATTGTCTTTCAAATTTACCTCAAAAATATTTTATTTTTCTGAACAAGGAAAATCCTTATTATTGTTCTCCAAGGAACAATTCCAAGGAGTATCACTATTATAAATACTGCTTGACAGGTTTAGAAATTAGTTGTTATTAAATTCTACCAAACATTCAAAAACGAAATAGTCCCTATTATTACACAAACTCTTTCAAAAAATTGAGAAGGAAGTACTACCAAACACATTCTATGAAGCAAATATTACTCTAATACCAAAACCAGACAAAGACAATACCAAAAAAGAAATCTACAGACCAATCTCCCTAATGAATACTGATGCAAAAATATTTAACAAAGTCTTGGCCAATAGGATCCAACAATGCATCCAAAAGATAATACACCACGACCAAGTGGGATTTATTCCAGGGACACAAGGATGGTTCAACATCCAAAAATCAATGTAATCCAATACATCAACAAAAAGAAAAATAAAGACCATATGATCATATCAATAGACGCTGAGAAAGCATTTGACAAAGTGCAACACCCATTTATGATAAAAGCCCTCGAAATCCTTGGGATAGAAGGAACATACCTCAACATAATAACAGCCATATACAGCAAACCCACAGCCAATATTATCCTCAACGGTGAGAAGCTGAAGGCCTTTCCCCTAAGATCAGGAACAGGCAAGGATGTCCACTCTCACCATTGCTTTTCAATATAATACTGGAAGTCCTAGCCAGAGCAATTAGACAAGAGAAAGACATTTAAGGGTTCCAAATAGGAAAAGAAGAAATTAAACTGTCTCTATTTGCAGACGATATGATAATATATATATAAAACCCTAAAAACTCCATAGAAACACTACTCATCATTATAGACCAGTTCAGTAAAGTAGCAGGATACAAAATCAACGCACAAAAGTCAGTAGCATTCCTCTATGCAAACACCCAATCTGAAGAAGGAGAATTTCAGAGATCCATCCCCTTCAAAATCAAAACCCAAAAAATCAAATATCTGGGAATAAATCTAACAAAAGACATAAAGGACTTATACAAAGAAAACTATAAAACACTGTTGAAAGAAATAGAAGACACAAGAAGATGGAAAGGTATCCCTTGCTCATGGATGGGAAGTATTAACATTATCAAAATGGCAACCCTACTAAAAGCAATTTACAGATTCAACGCTATTCCAGTAAAAAACTCAATGACATTCTTCAAAGAAATAGATCGACTACTGATGAAATTCATATGGAACCACAAAAAACCTCGCATAGCTAAAGCCCTACTAACTAAAAAGAAAACGGAGGAATTTCACTCCCTAATTTCAAACTATACTACAAAGCCGTAATAACTAAAACAGCATGGTACTGGAACAAAAACAGACACAAAGACCAATGGAACCAAATAGAATACCCGGGCCTCCCTGGTGGCGCAGCGGTTAAGAACTGCGCTGTGGAGCTGTCGGCAGCGCGCAATGCGAGTTCGACGCCTGGCTGGGGAGAATCCCACATGGTGCAGCAGACCTCTCCTGCCTCGCCCTCTGCTCCCCTCAGCAGTGTATTTCTCATCTGCCTGTTCTGCTCCCTGCTCTGTCTTTGGTGGACCCTCTCGCCGCCCCATACCTCTAGTCTGTACCCCAGCTTGTATGTATAAATAAATAAATCTTTAAAAAAAAAAAACAAATAGAATACCCAGAATTAAAACCACATATGTATGAACAACTAATCTTTGACAAAGGAGCAAAGAAAATGCAGTGGAACAAGGACAGTCTATTCAATAAATGGCGCTGGGAAAACTGGACAGCCACATGCAAAAAAATGAAGCTAGTCTACTACCTCACAGCCTACACAAAAGCCAACTCAAAAATGGATAAAAGACCTGGACGTAAGACCCAAAACCATAATTTTTTTTTAAAGATTTATTTTTTATTTATACATACAAGCTGGGGTACAGGCCAGAGGCGTGGGGCGGCGAGAGGGTTCACAAGAGATGGAGTGGGTAGCAGAACAGGCAGATCAGAAATACACTGCTGAGGGGAGCAGCGGGCAAGGCAGAAGAGGTCTGCCGCACCATGTGGGATTCTCCCTGGCCAGGCGTCGAACTCGCGTTGCCGCTGCCGACAGCTCCACAGCGCAGCGCTTAACTGCTGCACCACCGGGGAGGCTCCAAAAAACCATAAAATTTATAGAAGAAAATATAGGCAAAACTCTACACGACATACATCTCAGCAAAATCTTTAAAGACACATCCCCCAAAGCGAAGGAAGTGAAGGACAAGATAAACAGATGGGATTACATCAAAATAAAAAGCTTCTGTATGGCAAAAGAGACATTAACCAAACTAACAGACACCCTACCAACTGGGAAAAGATCTTCACACACAATACAACCAACCGATAAAGGACTGATAATAAAAATTTACAAGGAACTCACACAACTCAACAAAAACAAAGCCAATAATCCAGTCAAAAAATGGGCAGAAGAGCTAAAAAGGCACTTCTCCAAAGAAGAAAAGCAAATGGCCAATAGGTACATGAAAAAATGTTCAACATCACTTATAATCAAGGAAATGCAAATCAAAACCACATTGAGATAACACCTCAAACCTGTGAGGATGGCACACATTAAAAATACAGGCAACAACAAATGCTGGAAAGGATGTGGAGAAAAAGGAACTCTTCTACACTGTTGGTGGGAATGCAAATTGTTCCAATCATTATGGAAAGCTGTATGGCGGTTCCTCAAACTGTTAAAAATGGAACTTCCATACAACCCAGCAATACCACTTTTGGGAATCTACCCAAAGGACACAAAAACACTAATTCAAAAGGATACATGTACCCATATGTTCACTGCGGCACTGTTCATACACTAGCAAAGGTATGGAAGCAACCCAGATGCCCAAAAATAGATGACTGGATCAAGAAGATGTGGTACATATACACAATGGAATACTATTCAGCATTCAAAGAAGATAAACACATGCGATTTTCAGCGACATGGATGGAATTAGAGGGGATCATACTCAGTGAAATAAGCCAGAAAGAAAGAGAAAAATATCGAATGGTTTCCCTTATAACAGGACTATAAGGAAATCAAATAGGAGAGAGACACTCAGCGGGTGCGGGTAGCAGGGGAGGGGAGGGTAAGGGCACAAAATGGAGTAGGAAAGGACACAAGGGACCACGGAGATGGATCACAGGTGAATTGGTGGTGGGTTACCCAAGGGGAATACAAAATGTAAAAGCTATAAACAACAATAAAAATATATACATTAAAAAAAAAAAGAAATTAGTTGTTATTACCTGTCCTGGGTTCTTTCATTGGTCTACAAACAGTCCACTGGTTCTGATGAGGGTCGTATCTTTCAATGCTTGACAAATGTGAGACTCCATTATGTCCACCCACCACAAAAATAAAGCCTAACATGACACCCACACCAAAGTGAATCCTTTTATCTGCCATAGATGCGACTACTTCCCAGGAGTCCTTACTTGGATCATAACGCTCCACACTGCAAATATTCATAAAAGAAAGAATTAATTCACAGATCCTTTGTGTCACTCTTCATACTAAAGCAAACCTAAACTCCACGATAGTTTTAACAGTTCAAATAAACAGATATAAAACAAATGTTTAGATTTTGCTGACAAGATTGCATGGATAAAAGCTTATCTTGTAGACTCAGTACAATAGCCAGCCATAAGTTATTTCATTATATTGTACAAACACCAAGGGATATTAATAGAATTGAACATGAAGTCAGAAAACCTACTTCAAGTATAATACTGCATACTTAGAGTTGAATAAACTCTAGCTCTAAAACTACAGACTTTAATAATCCTGGATAAACCATTTCCTCTCACCTGCAAAAACAGAGATAATATAACCTCAAAAGACTCACAGAAAAAAAGTTAAAATGAGTATGCATGTTAAAGGACTTTGACTCTCACTAACGTTATATAGATGTTTTCTAAGGACACTAAGGACTTTTACATAGTAAAGGAAAAGGAAGATGAAGAGAAGGAAAGAGGAGGAATAATTTTTGTTATAGAATTCATGGCGATTTATTGCAAACACTGCAAATTTCATAACACAAACTGGTTTTAGTACTAAAAGGGGGAAATGTGTTCATATACACAAACTTTAAAATCCAATCATTATCAATGATACTTTAAAAAATTTATGAGCATATACAATTTGATTAAGTAAAATACCTGTTCATGTGGGCGGGGCCATACCCACCAATTGCATATATCATTCCATCCAAAACAGCTGCAGCAAAACAACTTCTTCTCGTAGTCATTGGTGCCACAGGTTGCCATTTTCTTATTTTAGGAATGTACTTCTCTACAGATTGTAAATATGATTGCCCATCATATCCACCTAAAGCATAAAGTTCTCCTGCAAGTACTACTACTCCAAGGGTACTTCGAATCTCATTCATTCTTTCAAGAGAAGTCCAGGTATTTGTATCAGGATTCCAGCATTCTACTGAATTTTCATGTTTTCTCATAGTGACACCAGGACGCACATTAGTTTCAATACCACCTACAACATACACTTTTTGGTCTAAAACACCTATTCCAAATTCATAGCGAGGAATGTTTAGGGGTGCCAAACCAATCCAAGAGTCATTCTGAGGGAAGTACATCTCCACACTAGAAAAAGCAGAAAATTTAATTTTAAAAATTCAAAATGACCCATAGACAAATAAAAATATGTTTGATCTCATTAGTATCAGAGACACGCAAACTAAAACCACAACAAAACCATGACACATTTTCCAGACTGGCAAAAATTAAAAATCAATAACAAATGCATAAGATGGGTACAAAGAATGCATAACCTCTTGGTAAGCGTGCAAACTGATACAAACTACCTGGAAAACAATTTACATTATCTGGTAAAGTAGAAGTTATATACATATCTGACTCAGGAATGTGTTTCCTATGTATCTACTCTATTGAAGGCCTATTACAGTTACATAGGATACATAGACAGAAATGTTCCCAGCAGCACAATGCAATCATCCATCAACAAAGATAAGATAATGGGTAAATCAGATGTGGTATATCCACCCTATGACCAAGTAATTGCATTCCTAGATAAGCTATCCAAGAGAAATGCATGTGTATATATGTGTGCACAGGATGTTCACAGCAGCATTATTTGTGATAGTCAAAACTGGAAACAATTCAAATATAAAATATTTTCTGTATACTTTCATTTTTATTAACTTCAAAAACATTTCCAATCTCTGGATTAGAAATGAGGAAAATGGTTACCTTTGGGGAGGACAGGGACGGAACTAATGAGTGGTTTCTGGATATTGGTCATACTCTGTTCTTGAACTGATTTGTAATGCTCACCTTGTGATAATTACTAACCTGTACACTTGGGATATGTACATTATGTATAAAACTTCAATTAATGCTTATAATTAAAATGTTCACAGTAGAAGGAAAATATTGTATTATGCCCATATACTGTAATACCCAACACCAGTAAAAGCAAATGAATTATTTTCTCATGCATTCTTACAGATGAGTTTCACAAACTTACTGTTGAGTAAGAAAACAAAACTCTGAAGACTATCATATTACTGCATTTATATAAAAATATGTAAATCTAACATTTGGGGGCACATATATGTGATGAAATTACAATGAAAAGCAAAGGTAAAGTACATAGAAAAGTAAGGATAACGGTTCCTTCTAGGGGTGGGAAGATGATGGCATCAAGAAGGAGCAAAAAGAGACTTACAGGTATTGTTAAGGTCTATTTCTTAAGCTGACAGGTATTTGGATATTTATTTTTTATAGCCTGTATTTATATTATATAGCATTGTCACTTGTATGGATATATTTATACAAAAAAAGGTTGGGGAAATGTAGTCAATTTTCCTAAATTCAATAATGCAAAAGCATAACAATATTCTCTATCTAGTATGATTAAAGTATATTTTTCAGTAGTTATTGAGTGATTATTTATAGACAGCTTTATTATATTGCTTATTTTAAAAACATGAATTTGTTCCAATGCGAATAATACATCAGGTAACTATTTGATTTTAATGAGAGCAGTTTCAGTGAGATAGTAGGGACAATTATTGGCAGGAGTAATTCAAAAGAGAATGGGAGGAGAGGGAGTGAAGAGTGGGGTCAGACCTTGTTCATATTGACTACTGCCTGCCAACTGCTGGTTAATATTTAGAAATAGTTTATCAATCCACTGTCTTTGTGTACTTCCCACGATCTCCTCACCTTTCCTTACTTGGTTTTTGCTTAGCCATCAACACTCAGCTTGATCAGTAACTTCTTCACAACATTTTCCTAAATGCCCCAATTGGGATAAATGCTCACTTTAATAATTCCACAGAATTATCTTTATCACTGTCTTAAATACTAAGTATCACAATGAGCTATTTAAACACTGCCTCCTTAACTAAATCATGAACTTGAGTCACGATCTAATGTGGTATATTTGATGCACAGGTATTTAATATGTTTTATAGAATTGAATAATTATTCCACTTTTTCCCACAGTTATAAGTAATACTTCAAGAAACAGCTTTGTGCAGATGACATTTAAAGACATTTTTCTTATAGAAGGAAAATTTTTTTCTTTAAAAGATTACTGGGTCTAGGGCCTCCCTGGTGGCACCATGGGTTAAGCACAGCACTATGAAGCTATCCAGAACCACTGCGGCACGAGTTCCAGAACAGGCCAGGGAGATTCCCACATGGCACAGCAGACCTCTCCTGCCTCATCCGCTGCTCCCCTCTGCAATGTACTTCAGTTGATCTGCCTGTTCTGCTCCCTACTGTCTCTGGTGAAGCCTCTCACTCCCACACGTCTAGCCTACACCCCAGCTTGTATGCATAAATAAATCTTTAAAACAAATAAAAAGATTATTGGGTCTAAAGATATGAACAGCTCTTATTACTCTTCAGCAATTTGTTATTTTTAATAGAGACCAAGAGGCAACTGCTCAAGAATTTTAATAATATAAACTCAAGAATTTTGTCAAGACATTTTGACTATATGATTTACTTCATGCCAATATTCAATGCCTTTAAGAATAAGTTAACTAATTCATGCAGTCACCATAACTAATGTTCTAAAATCTCGCTCAATCTCAACACCACCCATTTTAGAATAAAATTAAGAGGTACACTGAGAATTTTTTAAAGACACAGAATATCAGTTAATGAAACACCTATAGTTTCCTACCATTGGAAGCAGGAAATACAACCTACCAATTTTTTAGGACTGGCCAAAATTTCACAGCATTAAAGAAATATGCCAAACCCAAACATTTTCATGAATCAATTCAAGTCAAAGGAAAACCAAGATGGTTGAATCTGTAATATCCAGCTGTATTTTCAATGTACTAGAGTTAATTTCATAAAACTCTAAATCAGGATTTTGCAAACTATCACTCTGGGCAAAATTCAGCTCCTCATTAGTTTTTTTTTTTTAAAAGATTTATTTATTTATGCATACAAGAGCTGGGGTGTAGGCCAGAGAGGTGGGGGGAGGGGGAGCATGGGGGAGGTAAGAGGATTCACCAGAGATCCAGAGTGGGGAGCAGTACAGGTGGAGTGACTGAAATACACTGCTGAGGGGAGCAGTGGGCAAGACAAGAGAGGTCTGCTGCACCATGTGGTCAGCTCCCTGAACCGGGATCAACTCGTGCTGCTGCATTGGCTGCAGATAGCTTCATAGTGCTGAGATTTAACCCCCTGAGCCACTAGGGAAGCCCCTCATCAGCTACCTTTCTAAATAAAGTTTTATTGGAACTCAGCTGTTTATGGTAGCACTCATTTATGTATTGTCTATGCCTACTTTCACAGTGCAATGGCAAATTTGAGTAGTAACTTCAGAGACCATATGGTGACAACATCTTAAATATTACTTGGCTCTTCACAGAAAAAGTTCACAACCCTTATACTCTAAGTTATTAGCAAAGAAAGCACATTTTACTGTTGTTATTAAAAAAATTTTACACTGATGAAAACAAACTGCACATAAAGCTCAAAATTTATACCAGTATCATATTTTTTCTCGTCTTGACATGGTTCTTCTAATTAACTATATTCATTCCAACCCATTTTGTCCCTAGTCTGCCCTCATAATAGGTTGCAAGCTCTCCTTTATAACATCTTCTGATATAGCTAGCAATAATAAATACTATTGAGCCATTTACTCAAAGATATAAATGACTGCACAAAAAAAAAAATTTAAAAAGACAAAATGGGTGAGTGAACAACCAGGATGGATAAAGTTTGTGCAGTGGGAGAAAGACGTCATGTTAATAATTAAGAGTGTTGTAGAGAATGAATGATATGATTGAAACAACCATTTTAAATATTTTAGGAAAAGGAAAAAACAAAAAAGAAGCTAAGAAAGTAAAAAGAAAAAGAAAGCTATTTTTTTTAAACAATAGAAAGTCAGCACACTTAAATAATATATCTATTAGCATCAATCCTTCGAGAAAGTCTTCTATTTACCTATCCAAACAGGCAAACAGTCCAGATTTTCCTCCTACAGCACAGAGCACTTTAGGAGCACAACGAGGTCGTGTCATCAAGACCGTCTGATGAGAGAGTCTATGTTCAGGCATAAAATGGTACTTCAGAGCTTCATTCAAAAGCTGTTTACAAGTGCGATCATCACGAATAAGATGATTTGCTTCATATAGTCTGGTGAGAAACTTAACACTCAGCAATGGTAATCGTACACTGTTAAGTAGCTGCGCTAAGTATTTCTGGCGTTCTTGTACATCATACTTGATCCAAGACTCAAGTGCATAAAAAACTGTCTCTTCAGTAGCTACATTCAAACAGTCATTGGAAACAATTTCATCCAAATCAGCATGTGTAAGCTCAAAAAACTCTTCAGTCTGGCAAACAGCTTCAAAATTCTGACATATGTATTTAGTGGCAGCCAAATAAAGGTCATGACATCCGTAAGTCTCTGCAAAACGAGAAATTCCAATACAATTACCAGGATCAAGCTGGCTTTCAAGAAATGCACAACATTCTTTCAGGACAAGTTTTATCTGGAGTAGGTTTGCTGCTGGAAGGAGAGATTCAACCGTGTCTTGCGAAATAAAAACAGTTCCTGTATAGGCATACTCCACAATAGCCTGGAGAGCAGTTTCATCAATGCACTGAAACTCCACCTCACTGTTCTCTTTTTCAGAAAGGTTTCCAGTGAACATAGCTTTGAAATATGGACTGATGCTGGCAAGTACCACTTTGTGAGCATGGATTTTAACATCACCTACTCGAAGAATGATATCACAGAGTTCGTGATGTTGACGAAGAAGATTTAAACCCTGCAGAAGTTGTTCAGAATGTAGGTGTGTTAAATTAGCAAGCATGTAGGTTGGGGATGTGTGGTCCATCTACAGAAAAACAAAAAGCAAGAACAATTACTTCAAAACAGTTTTGTCAATAAGATTCCTTTTTTCAAATAATGTAATATGAATTACTTATCTTTTTGTTGGTTTTAAATACTTAGTACTACATACCAGATAGACTTTAAAAGCTAGAAGAGGTGTTAGCAAACATATAATTCAACTGCTTTATTTTAGATATTAGGGAAACAGAGGTTCAAATATTATGTGATAGTTCCTCTAATCACTAAGGTCTCTTGACAATGGACTTTTAGGTAAAAACTCTGCCAATTCTTCTGTTACCCATCTATAAATTCGGTATTTAGTTTGGAAATATCATTAATACTATTTTCTCAATAACAGTATTTGGCTGCTTTCTCATTAACAGTATCGCTATCTTCCAACCTATCAGCGATACTTCAATTGGAAAGAAATTTCATGCCAATTCACACATTTTAGCCAAAGACACAATAATTAATTTGATAAAGGGTGCTGAATTTAAAAAAGGTACCATTACTACCAACTAATTCAGCAGCAACAAAAAATTAATGTGAACACCGTGTAATGTCCTATACCGTGGACAACACAGTTCGCGTACTGATCTAAACCATATCTACTAAACTCTTGATCACAACTGTAGATCATACTTAATTTACTTTCTCCTCTATTCTTCTGGAATATGAAAAAGAATAAAAACAAAAGAAAAGAAAAATAGAGGCAGCAACACTGTGGCAAGTTGTTAATAGCTTCCTCCAAAAGACATAGACATTATAACCCCTGTAACCTCTGACTGTTACTTTATATAATGAGACTTTGCAGAATATGATTAAGGATTTTGAGAGAGGGAGATTATGCTGGTAGACCCTAAGTACAGTCAAATATGTCTTATAAAAAGAAGGTAGAGGGAAATTTGGCAGAGAAGGTATGTGACCACCGAGGCAGGAATTTGGGTGATGCAGACAATAACCTAGCAACACAGGCAGGTCACCAGAAGTTGGAAAAGGCAAGGAACAGAGTCTCCCCGAGAGCCTCCAGAGGGAGGAAGACCCTGCCAACACTTCATCTTCAGCCCAACGATACTAAATAAGACTTTTGGTCTACAGAATTGTGAGAGCATAAATTTCTGATTTTGTGGTAATCTGTTAAAGCATTCATAAGAAATTAATACATGGATACATCAGAATGAATGGTAGCAGCTGCTTGTAATAGATAAAAGACATATTCATACAATATGAATTGTTTCCTTCTTGTCTCATTCACATCTCAAACATAAATTAGAGGAATAATTAAAAAGTAGAAAATCTGGCTTCTGTCTTATAAGTACTACCAAATAAACAAGAAATTATGAACACTATTAAGTAATATAAATATTGGCAGGCCTGGGAGAGCACAGCACTTCATTCTTGTGTATTTTTAAGTGGACAGACCTTATCTTTAACAAGAATGTCATTATTAGATATGATTACATTAAATTTTAATGTCTACAAATTATGTTACCATAGTCACCTAATAGCTGATATCACCACACTTACTTCTAATCTCTCCAAATAACCCCCTGCATCCCCACATCTAGTAGAATAATTTTCAATCATGGTATGAACAAGTCTGAAAAACTTCTGGGTCTTCCAGTGGGTATTTTACTCCAGAATAGAATGTTGGTAAGACAGCAATCAGAAGGTATCAGTTTAGATGTGGATCTGTTCTTTAACTTACTATAATGTTGACCTTTTAAACTACTTAACTTCTATCAGTTTTTCAATCACACACCTTGATATCCATTCAAAGGTGTTGAAAATTCAAAGTCCACACAAAAGCCTGCAATTGGATATTACAACAGCTTTATGCATAATTGCTAAAATATGGAAGCAACAAAGATATCCTTTTCATAGGTGAATGGAGAAATAAACTGAGGTACATCAAGACAGTGGAATATTTAGTGATTTTTTTAAAAAAGATTTATTTATTTATGCATACAAGCTGGGGTACAGGCCAGAAGCATGGGGTGGCGAGAGGGTTCACCAGAGACAGAGTGGGGAGCAACAGGCAGATCGACAGAAATACACTGCTGAGGGGAGCAGCGGGCGAGACAGGGCAGGAGAGGTCTGCCACGCCATGTGGGAATCTCCCTGGCTGGGCGTTGAACTCCTGTTGCTGCTGTGGACAGCTCCACAGGGCAGTGCTTAACCGCTGCGCCACCAGGGAGGCCCTTCAGTGCGTTTTTAAAAAATGAGCTATCAAGCTACGAAAACATGGAAAAAACCTAAGTGCACGTTCTCAAGTGAAAAGTGGCCAATCTGATAAGGTTATATACTGCATGATTCCAGGTATATGCCATTCTGGAAAAGGCAAAACTATGGAGAGTAAAAAGATCAATGATTAAGAGGAATTAAGGAGTGATGAAGAACAGGTAAAGCACACGGGATTCTTAGGGCAGTGAAATTGCTCTACATACTATAATAGTAGATAAATGTCATTATGCATTTGTCCAAACCCACAGAATATACAATACCAAGAATGAAACCCAGAGGTAAACTGTAGACTTTAGGTGATAATCATGTGTCAATGCAGGTTTATCAAACGTAACATATACCACTCTGATGGAGGATATTGATGATGGGGTTAATGGAGGGCGGGGAGACATGCATATGCTGGGGTTGGATGTAAAGGGGAAATCTCTGTACCTTCCTCTCAATTTTGCAGTAACACTTTTTCTTTTTAAAAGACAGCATAGCTACTTCACATTCACATCTCTCCCCAGACTAAACAGTTATATTACAAGATATTTAAAAGAACCTATAAGTGAGATCCCTGAATCATTGCCAGTGCAACACAACAGGAGACTGTTTTCAAAAATAAGACAATAAATTCTACCAACATTCTTATAAGGTTAATGTACATTTCAGATAAAATTCTTAAATAAATTATTAAAGGTTCTATTTGTGAATACATAGAAGGGATGAGGATGAGTTAATACGAAGATATGTCACAAACTAACCCTGTTACTAATTTAATTTGTTTAGATGACTTGCTTGCAGATGAGGAAAACATATTTGATGCTTAGAGGCTTGTAAAGAATTTTCAAATGCTTTTCATGACTTCGAGAGTAAAAATAAAACAGAAAAGCTAGTTAACTAAGCTAAGTTAGTGACTGGCTGAACAACCACACCAAAATATATTACTTAATCAAATGAGGTCTACCTTGAGGAAATTTTCTATATATTACATAGTAGTATGCTATAAGGCAAAGAGGAAGATACTTGAGGCATTACCTTCAGCTTTGCAGGTGACATTTTTAAGTTACAAAGGACAGAAAAATTACTGAATAACAAGACAAAGTTCCAAAAAAACTCAAGAAGAAATTTAGAAGGGATAAATAATCCAAGATTCCATATAAAGACACAGATATAGAATAAGAGATAAAAGTTTCATCTATAGGATGTGTTTCAAGGGCTTAAGGATTTTAATTTTAGTACCAGTGGGCCCTCTGTGTCCACAGGTTCTGCATCTGGGGGAGGGGGAGGCTGGGAAAGTGGAAAAGAGAAGGGTAGGGGAGAGGGCACTGGCATTAGACCTCTGGTGAAGGGTAAGTGAAGCATGTGCACCTAAGCAGAGGTGAATATATATTCCCAAAATTATATAGTTAGGGAAATGATGAGCAAAGCAATAAATTTTTTTAAAAATTAGAACACCTTTGCTCAATTACCATAATGTATAAAGTACTGTTCTATATTTTTATGAAGATTAATCCCCTCTTGCTCCGAGGAACACCATGAGATAGGCATTGTCATTACTGCTACTATTTTACAGATGAAAGCCCCAGACAAGATTTAAACCTTGGTAAACTAGTCTCCAGAGCTCTTTTTTTGTTGTTATTGGTTTTTTTAAGATAATTTATTTTTGCATACAAGCTGGGGTACAGGGCAGATGTGTGGGGCAATAAGAGGGTTCACCAGAGACAGAGTGGGGAGCAGAACAGGCAGATCGACGGAAATACACTGCTGAGGGGAGCAGCGGGCCAAGACAGGAGAGGTTTACTGAGTCATGTGGGAATCTCCCAGCCATGTGGAAATCTCCCTGGTTGGGCGTTGAACTTGTGCTGCAGGTGCAGCTGCTGCCACTGACACACAGTGCTGTGCTTAACCGGTTGCGGTTGTGCCACCTGGGAGGCCCTCTCCAGAGTTCTTTAATACTATGTTACATTGCCTCACTAATAAACTTGTACTTTCTTTTTTTTAAGATTTATTAATTCATGCATACAAGAACTGAGGTATAGGTCAGAAGTGCAGGGGGGTGAAGGGATTCACCAGAGACAGAGTGGGGAGCAGAAGAGGAAGATCTACTGAAATACACTGCTGAGGCGAGCAGCCCACAAGACAAGAGAGGTCTGTTGCTCCATATGGGTTAGCTCCCTGGCTGGGAATGGAAACTCATGTTACAGTGGCTGCCCATAGTTTGATAGCGCTATGTCTTTAATCCCTGTGCCACAGGGAGGCCCTACTGATTAATATTATTAAAGTTTTAACTCAAACAAGAAACTAAGGGCCTCCCTGGTGGCACAAAGAGTTAAGTCGCAGCACTATGAAGCTATCCGGAGCCACTGCAGCAGCACGAGTTCGAGTCCCAGCCAGGGAGATTCCCACATGGTGCAGCAGACCTCTCCTGCCTTGCCCACTGCTTCCCACAGCAGTGTACTTCAGTCATTCTGCCTGTTCTGCTTCCCACTCTGTCTCTGGTGAATCCTCTCACCCTCCCTCCCCCCCACACACCTTTGGCCTACACCCCAGCTTATATGCATAAATAAATATATCTTTAAAAATAAATATTATCTTTAAAAAATAAATAAATAAATCTTAAAAAAAGGCAAGAAACTAAAAAGGTACAGAACAGAAATCCAAAATGGATAGGTAACATCATCTACATATCTAAAACATACACATACACTTTGGAGATCAGATACGAATGTCTATCAAGGCTTTAAAGTGAAAAGTAGCCATAAAATAAAGGTAATGTTAGATAAAGTTAAATCAAACTTTCCATAAGTTTATAGCAGCTTTATAATTTGAGCTTCTAAAAGAAAGCTAACATAGGTCAGGCCATGAGTTTCCTGAGTACTTAATTGACACCCAAGCTACAAAACAGTGGTGCTGAAATCAACTGGGAGGCAATTATCTGCAACAATGAGCAAATAAGTGGTGGAGAGAAATGAGGATTGTTTACTAAAAAAAAAAAAAAAAAAAAAAAAGTCCAACACAGAGACCTCTCTGTAAAAAGTGTGATTTATGAATTAAAAGACTATTTTTATCATACGAGCTTTTTTCTTAAATTTCTTTCCCAGAGTTCAACCTTCCTCACAGAAGAGTTCATCTAATGATGGCGTAGTATTTTGTCAGTGAGCCTATGGAACAGTTGGCATATTTTCCTTTTCTCTCAGGTTGAGTTTCACGTAGAAAAACGAAAGTTAAATTAGAAGCCTATTACATGAATGACTGTATCATGGATTCAAATGTAATACAAAAGATAGCAATCCCTCAAAGCCATTACTACATCCAGTTAAAGCTCTAAATTATGTAATTAATCTGTTCACTGAAAACCTGGTTTCGAGAGGTGTGAAATCTTATCAACTTACACAGAATTAGTGCTTAAAAAGCAACAAAAATAGATCTTTGTTTAAAATTATTGTTTTGACTTAGGATAGAAATATACAATGGCTTTGGAATCTAAACCTAAGTAAATCAAACTGTTGCTTGTATGTATCAATAAAACCTGTTTAACCCTAATTATATAAAAAGCTCATAATTTCTTAACCTTATTAAAATTCTGATGCAAGAATCTAAAAAGGTTCAAAACGGAATCCAAAAGATTAAAATATATAATCAAGTAATACAAAATAAAATATGAATAATTAATGGAAAACACTTAATTTTATCGTATACTTTCAATACTCTCTTCCCCAAGACTTTTCCAAAGCTCTGAGGGAGTAACTAAAGTAACTAATTTTAGTTTTACTTTCTTCCTCTGCCCAATTATTATCCAGTGGAAACACCCATAAAATGTGCTGTAATACAAATGTAGAGGATGTAACATCAAAAATTTGTGAGGATTAAATGAATCAATATTCATTAAGTATCTAGCACAGCATATGGCACACAGCAAAAACTAAATACATAGTAATGTTATCATAATCACCCATTAATATTAATAGGTATATTTCACTGATGCAGTATTTCTTCACAACAATTTCTTAAACCATACAAAATTCTTAAGTTAATAGAATTCACAATGATTTCAATATTCCTGGATTTCTGTAAGATTTGAGTGAGAACAGAAAAGCTACAGTGTTATCTCTGACTATGGAAATAAAGGTATTTTCTGGGCAACTATGTTCACCTTGCTTAATTAAGTTCAGCTCTAAAAATTAAGACATGCATTACAAACATTTCTGCAATTCATTAATTTGACTAAACGTTTTTGAAATTATTGACATTTTTAACTTATTTTACCCAAATTTGCTATTTTCAATGCATCTTTAGCTACCTCCTATCAAATTTCAGAAGTGTACTATTAGTACACCTAATGTATGCTACTACTATGGACTTTGATTGAGATAAAATTCATCCTACCCATATCTGTGTTAAATATAGAAGGCTATTCCCATTAATTTCTTTAATTCCCTGGATTCCTAAAATTCAAGAATAAGGCTCTTTTAAATTTGTTTTGTAACAGAAATAAACAATATACATTAAATGGATGAGATTATCTTTCACAAAATAAACCCTAAAGACAATTAATAAGGTATTTGATGCTGATAGTTCTATACGTCCATCACAGAGACTAATGCATCTTCAGAGTCTTAATACAAAAAAATGTGGCAGATGTAAATCGTATTCTCTAACATAGTGATCTACAGAGAAAAAAAAAATGAAAATTTAGCTTGCTTTATTCCAAGAAAAAGCATGTATCAATTGACTAACATATACAAGACTCTTGAAAAGTAGTCTCTATAGAGAGAAGGGATAATTCTTAAATTTCTAGCATGATGATGAAATATCACTCAATACTTTGAAAGTTCCTTTTTTCAAATACTATGGTTATAACACAACTTCTACTTATTAACTTGATATCCCAAGTTCTTAAACACAGAAAAGGGTGCAATGGATTTTCAACCTGAAAGTTCTATTACTGTGTTACCTTCTACTGCAACAAACTAGCATTCTAAAATGTACATACTACTATGTGCATCATGTTCTTGTTTAGCTTAGCTTGAATTAGGTTCCTGAAGTCTGAGCATGCATGAGAAGTATGAATTTGAATTTATATTGGAAATACAAGAATCACTGACAACTGCTGCAATTAGCTCTTGGATTTCACCCTCCTGCCCTTACCCTGCTTCTAAAATAAAAAATGCAAAAAGTGTTTTTCGGTCTACTGAAATATGCTAGCCAAACCCAAATTTAGGCAGATTCATTTAGACACCAAAGTGATTTATTAATATCAACATTTACCTAGAACTTAAGCCAAAACAAAGATTCATGCTATACAAGACTCACATTTACTCTATTCCCAAAAGAAAAAAAAAAAAAAACTACATTGATTGAAATTGTGCTTTAAGACAACATCCAGTGGTTATTTTTGAACTTGCATCATCCAGCAATATTATTTATAAAGTAACTGTCACATGTAAATCAACTACCGTTAAGATTTTTTTAAGTGTTTAAGAGATATCGCATGTGACAGAGTACAGGTTAAAAATACCTGCATGTGGAGAGCAAGAAGGACCTCATATGATAACTGACTTTTCTACCTGGGTCATTCAAAAGGAATTGTGCTAAAAACAAAAAAACAACAACTCTTCCACACTCTAAGGATGCAGCCTCAGACCAGACACTAAAGTTGTTCAATTGTATCCGCGCAAGTTTCATTTACAAATACACAGTTCGGTTAGAACAAAGAAATGTCTACTAGCGGCTTTAAACGTACAGGAAAGAATTCTCTAAGAACCGTGATGTCCAGAACTTCTACCGCAACTGAAATTATCTTTGCAATCTCCGTTTCCAGGAGACTGAAAGGCTGCAGAGCCGCGTGAGGATCCAGCGGGGAGGCTGGGATGGCGGAGGAAGAGGCAGGGGAGAGGGGGTGAGTTCCACAGATGAACTGCATTAGGAGACAGCTAGCTCCTAAGGGAGAGGCAGCTATAGTATAAGATAGATTTAGTTTCAGATTAATTACGTCTTCAAAGAAAAGTTGAAGTGATAAAGAAAAACAGAAAGCTAATAGCCCTCCACGATCCGAAGGTAAGAGAAATATGAAAAGGGAAGAGGGCCCAAAGCTAGGATTTGAAGAAAAGTACGCGCGACCTATAGCTTGGCCTTGATCCGGAGAAAGCTCTTCGCAGGAAGAAAGGATCGCACTTTCTTAGGTCTACAACGGTAAGAGGACCTGCACAAGATGTCGACTCTCTCTGGAAATCAATCTCTCTCCTCTCTTCTCTCTCTCCTCCCTCCCTCCCTCTCACTCTCTCTCCATTTCTTCACCCCCCCCCCCTTTCTCCTTCCCTCTCCTTTCCTCTCTTCTCTCCAGCCTTGGTCTCGTCCGTTTCTTACTCTAGCACCAGCGGCATTCCGGCAAAATTCTGCAAACGCCTGCCGGGACGACAACAAAAGGAAAGTACCTGAGTTCCAGGAATCACGCCGCCAGCGACCAGAGGAGTAGCCGTGGGCAACTGGAGACTGGACAGATTTTCACTTGCCTCCAGTCAAACCTTAATTCTTACGGGTGGGGCGGGAAACTTCCGCCCTGAGCGAGAATAGCGTCACTTCCGCCTAATGCCTTCACCCCCCCCACCCCCCCGCCACCCTCCAGGCCTTCTCCGTTACGTTCCCTACGTTCCCAACGTTCTGACTTCCTTTTTCAGGAGTCCTGGACTTATTCGTAACACCTGACGTGGACTACAAGACCCAGCATTCATCACGGCATATTGATTTCCGGGTCAAAAGGTCCGAGCTGGGTCCATCACCATGGAAGCGGTCGGTTTGGTCACGTGGTGCCCCTGGTTACGCCCGGTGGCAGCAGTGGGGTCTGGGGTTTAGGCGGGGGCCATTTTGCCGAAGGCGGCCTCCAGGGATCGGGAGTGAGATTTGGCAACTGGCTGAAGCAGTTCCTTTTCATCCTCTGCAGCTTGCGACTTGGTGTGGAGTAAAAAGTCTGGGCTCCATCGAGCCCTTCGGAGACGATGGTTTCTTCCAGCCTTCGCCACCTGACGACCCTCCATGGCCGCTGCGCCCTCCGCGCAGCTCCTACTGCCGACCTCTCCAGCTTTCTGTACCTATCGCCTCCAGAGCCGCTGTCGTCCTTCCGCCCCAGAGACTGATGATAGTCGAGGTGGGGGCACCATGAGAGGAGAGAAAAATTACTGCTGCCGTGGAGCTGCCGGAGATCACGGTTCCTGCCCCCAGACACCTTCACCCCTGGCCTCGGCCCTCTTGATGCCCACGGAGGCAATCTCAAGTAGTTGGTCTGGGTCTGGGGGTGGTTTGTCAGGGGGAGACGAAGAGGAGACGCGGCTCCTTCAGCACCTACGCACCGTGCCTGATCCTTCCGAGGCCTTCCAGGCTTTGCAGGCTGCTTTGCCCCGGCGGGGTGGTCGACTCGGCTTTCCCCGACGTAAGGAAGCATTGTATAGGGCCCTGGGCCGAGTGCTCGTGGAAGGAGGTAGTGATGAAAAGCGACTCTGCTTGCAACTCCTTTCGGATGTTCTTCGGGGTCAGGGGGAGGCAGGCCAGCTGGAAGAGACATTTAGTTTAGCGCTTCTGCCTCAACTAGTTGCCTCCTTACGAGAAGAAAATCCTGCCCTGCGGAAAGATGCCCTACAGATTCTACACATATGTCTGAAACGTAGTTCTGGGCAGGTGCTGAGAACACTGATACAACAAGGATTAGAAAGTGCCGATGCCCGACTTAGAGCTTCCACAGCACTACTGTTCCCTATCTTGCTTACTCCTGAGGATTTGTTGCTCGGCCTAGATCTTACCGAGGTGATAATATCCTTAGCCCGAAAACTTGGCGACCAGGAAATTGAAGAAGAATCGGAGACTGCTTTTTCAGCACTTCAACAAATCGGGGAGCGACTAGGCCAAGAAAGATTTCAGTCCTATATCTCTCGCCTGCCTTCTGCTCTGAGGAGACACTACAATCGCCGCCTGGAGTCCCAGTTTGGAAGTCAGGTTCCTTATTACTTGGAACTCGAAGCCTCTGGATTTCCTGAAGATCCCCTTCCCTGTACAGTGACTCTTTCTAACAGCAATCTTAAATTTGGGATTATTCCTCAGGAGCTGCATTCAAGATTATTAGATCAAGAAAATTACAAGAACCGGACTCAGGCAGTTGAGGAACTAAAACAGGTGATGGGACGATTTAACCCTACTTCTACCCCTCATTCTAGTCTTGTCGGTTTCATTAGCTTGCTATATAACTTGTTAGATGATTCCAACTTCAAAGTGGTCCATGGCACACTTCAGGTCCTGCATTTACTAGTTATTCGCCTTGGAGATCAGGTACAACAGTTCTTGGCACCAGTTATAGCAGCTTCTGTCAAAGTGCTGGCAGATAACAAGTTGGTGATTAAACAAGAATATATGAAAATCTTCCTCAAGCTAATGAAGGAAGTTGGTCCTCAACAGGTGCTTTGTTTACTTCTGGATCATCTCAAACATAAGCATTCCAGAGTAAGAGAGGAGGTGGTGAACATTTGCATCTGCTCCCTCCTGACATATCCCAGTGAAGATTTTGATTTACCCAAACTGTCTTTTGATCTTGCCCCAGCTCTTGTAGATAGCAAACGCAGGGTACGCCAAGCAGCTCTAGAAGCTTTTGCTGTGTTGGCATCATCAATGGGCTCAGGTAAAACCAGTATACTTTTCAAAGCAGTGGATACTGTTGAACTGCAAGATAATGGAGATGGAGTAATGAATGCTGTGCAGGCCCGATTGGCTAGGAAAACCCTTCCAAGGTTAACAGAACAGGGATTTGTGGAATATGCAATACTCATGCCATCTTCTGCGCAGGGTAGGTCAAGCCATTTGGCACATGGAGCAGATGCAGATTGGCTTTTGGCTGGTAACAGAACTCAGAGTGCACATTGTCATTGTGGTGACCACACAAGGGATAGTATGCAGATTTATGGATCTTATAGTCCAACTATCTGTACTCGAAGAGTGTTAAGTGCAGGAAAAGGAAAAAATAAATTACCGTGGGAAAATGAACAGCCTGGAGTAATGGGAGAAAATCAGACTTCTAATTCCAAGGATATAGAACAGGTATGCATTTTCTTGATTTCCCTGAGTTAAACTATGAAAGAATTTAAAATGAAAATATGCCTGCAGTGACTTAACGATAAGACTGCTTGAAGGGTTTTATGGTATCTTTTTAAATCATTTTGAATAGTTATATGTGGGCATCCACTACAATGGTTCAAATAAAATAGGAACAATTATTTGGCTTCTTTGCTTGATGGATTTGATTAAATTTGAGCCACAATGTGTAGACAATACGTGAATTTTAGTTTTAACCTGTCTGGCATATCAGTTACCTCAGTCATACAACAGACACCTGAATATGTGTTAGGTGCCAGATCAAAGAGCTAAGTTGTGACAGTGAAGATTTCTTTGTTTTGTCATGACATTGACTTTTTTGAAGTGTCTGGGTAGTTACTAAATTTTCCCATGTACTTAATTCTTCTAATTTATCTTATAGTTTCCTTATGATTACATTCAAGATAAACAGTTTCAGCAGAAATACCACATAGAAGTGTTGTGGACATCACATTACATCAAGAGATCTATCAGGTTGTCTCACTGATTGGTGAAACTGTATTTTATCACTTGGTTAAGTTGGTGATAACAAGACCACTCCACCTTGAAGTTACATTTTCCTTTTTACAGTTCGCACAGGATCTGTAGTTTGATGCTTTGAGACCCTATGAATACTCCCACAATCTTTCACCACTGTTCTTAGCTTATACTAATAATCATTACCTGATTATTTCTTTATTACATTGGGGGCTAATAAAAGAAGTAACTTTTTTTTTTAAAGTTCTCTTTTTTTATATTTGGTGTCTGTCATTTTTTATTCTATGAGTAATAATTAAGTATATCCTTATTCCTTTTGATATTAAATGATCTCAGAGTTGACCAGTGACTGGCTCCTATGTTTTTTGACATGACTCTAGTCTTTAAACAGTCCTTAATTTGAGGATAACATGACACCCAGACTTACCTTATACTTTTCTTGGGCCAGACTTGGACTAAACTGTTTTTTCAATAATGCTAGAACTGCCTTTTTAGTGATGAGTGTAATTAAAAAATAAGTCTGAATATAGGTATGCTCATTGCTATTACTTACCATTGCAGATTGGCCCTGTCAGTGTGCAGAACCAGGGAGTATCTTTTTCTCTTTTTTTAAAAGCGTGTTCATATCGATACCTTCAATTCAAATTCAGCACTACAGCGTTCTTCCTCATTTTCATTTAGTCTGTATTTGTATCTCACTTCTCTCACATAAAACCCTGATTCCCCAAATCTGTCATATTTATTCATATGCTACATCCTACACAAAAAGTAATTATTACAACAGTAACACAATGACTACCTGCCAAATCAATTTCAACATTTCTTTGCACTTCTTTTTCTGCTTAGAATTATCCCACACTCAGAGTTCTGTGTTCAAACTTAAATTGTTTTCTAGGTGATTATGATTCAAATGATGTGGTAAAAGATAAACAGGAGTTTCCTAAGTGTGGATGGGTCCTGGTAAAGTTCAGACCAAAGGAATATATGTTCCAAGATACTGAATATGAAAGAACTTAGCAAATTAATAGGAAATGGTGAGTTTCAGCACAGCTGACACAAGGCTTCTAATGGGAAGTAAGAAAAGATGAAACTAGAGCTGTTGGCAGGGGCAAAATATAAAGACCTTTTTGGTAAATAAGGAGTTTGTACTTTTTGTTATAGACCTTGAATGGAAGTGAAATATATGTTCTCAGTGGTTCCTTCCAACTCCAAAATTTGTTCATTTAAAGAAAATTTTTTAGGTTTACATAATCACTTACATGGTATATTGAAAATAATACCTGGCAGTAAATCATTTTATTTTAGTATTTCTGCTTTTTATTATGTGTCAAGTATAAAATTCAGTGTATTATGAAGATTCTGATATTGGCCAAAGCACCAAGAATCTGAAAATAAGTATGTTTCTGAAATGCCAAGGCAGATATATGTTGCTTTTGAAAGATGCTGTGGTAAAATGAAAATTTACCCCAGAAAAATCAAATTATACTTTTCTTGTTTCAGAAATGGCCTGAATCAGAACTACATTGGAAAAGTAGTTCTAAATATAGACTAAATATTTAAATATCCTTATGTGTGCTGTTTTTAAAAATATATACACATAGATAAGTCCTCACTTAGCACTTTCCTCAGGTTCTAGAAACTGGGACTTTAGCTGAAACAATGTATAGCGAAATCAGTTTTATCATAGGTAATTGATACAAATGAGTTAAACTCCTACAGCATATTTTTGGTCACAAAAATATCACCAAATTTCTAAATAAAAATTCCTAACACTTTTAACATAAAACAGTAATTTGCATTTATTTGTTCATTCACTTTTCACCCCATTTTTTCCAGTTCAGGATCATGGGTGCCAGAACCTATCCCGACAGCTCAGTGTTCAAGCAGGAGTCCACCCTGGACAGGACCCCTTCCCATCACAGGGCTCTCTCCCACACACACCCACACTCAGACCCGGACAGTTTAGACATGCCAGTTCACCTGATGTGCACAACTTTGGGATGTAGGAAGAAACTGGTATGACTGGAGAAAACCCACACAGACGTGGGGTGAACATGCAGACTCCACACAGACAATGTCCCTGGCCAAGAATTAATTATATTTCCCCTCATAAAGTTATTAAAAAATGACATTGAACAAAACGTTATTTAAGGACTTGTGTGTGTGTGTGTGTGTGTGTGTGTGTGTGTGTGTGTGTGTATTTTAAATGTTTTTATTTTGCATAGAACTGGACTATAGGCCACCAGAGACAGGGTGGGGAGCAGAACAGGAGGTTGTACTGAAATACACTGCTGAGGGGAGCAGCTGATGATCATGATAGAGGTCTGCTGTGCCATATGTGGGCTAGCTCCCTGGGCAGGGATTAAATTCAGGCCTTAAAAGTGGACTGTCATAGTGACAGTGCTGAGACTTAACCCCTAGGCCACCAGGGAGGCCCCATATATATTTATTTATTTAAATATTGTTAGGGCATTTTTAGATATACAGAAAAATAGAGAGTGCAGAGATTTCCCATATACTCTCTGCCCCCATACCCAGATAGCCTCCCCCACTATAGTTCACACCCAGTGATATTTACATTTGATGGACCTACATTGACAGAGTCCATAGTTTTTCATTGGTGTTCTTCTACATTGTGTGGGTTTGGACAAATAGATCCACATTCAATATCCACCACTGTAGTATCATATGGAATAGTTTGACCTCTGCTCTCTGCCTATTCATCACCCCCTTCTTTTTTTAACTTTTATCTTTCTATATTCTCCATAGTTTTACCTTTTCCATAATGCCTTATAGTTGGAATCAAATAGTGCCTTTTCAAGCATGCTTTTGGCTTCTTTCACTTGGTAATAGGCATTTATGGTTCCATCATGTCTTTTCAGGGCTTGATAGTTTTTGTTTGTTTGGTTGGTTTTTTTAGCACTTATTAGTCTATTGTCAGGATGTATCACAATTTTTTCACCCATAGGACATCTTGGCTGCATTCCAAGCTTTTGGCAATTAAAGTAGCTCTAAACTTTATGTGCAGATTTTTGTGTGGACATAGATTTCTAACTCATTTGGATAAATACCAAGGACATTGCTGAATTGTATGGTAACTTTGTAAGAAATCATCGAAGTTTCTTCCAAATGGCTATACCATTGTGCTTTCATGCCAGTTATGAATAAGAGTTCCTATTACTATACTACATCCTAGCCAAGTAGTGTTCTCAGTGTCCTAGATTTTGACCATTCTAATAGGGATGTGGTGGTATCTCATTGTTTTAATATGCAATTCTCTAATGAAATGTGTTTTTGAATATCTTTTCATATGCTTGTTTGCCATCTGCTTATCTTCTGTGATATCTATTAAGATCTTTTGCTTGATTTTTAATCAGGTTGTTCATTCTCTAATTGTTGAATTTTAAGAGTTCTTTGTTTATTTTAAATAACAATCCTAATTAGATGTGTCTTTTAAAAATATTTTCTCCCAGTGTCCTCGTTTACTTGACATTGTTTTTCCAGGAGAAAGTTTTTAATTTTAATGATGTCCAACTGGTAATTATATGGATCTTGGCTTGGTGTTCTATCTAAAAAGTCATCACCCTATACAAGGACATCTAGATAGTTTCCTGTCTTCTAGGCATTTTATAACTTTATGTCTTAGATTTAGATCTGTTACCCATTTTGAGTTCATTTCTGTGAATGGTGTATGGTTTGTGACTATATTCATTATTTTTACATGAGTGTATCTAAGTGTTCCAAAACTGTTTGTAGAAAATCTTATCTTTATTGATTTGCCCTAGCTCCCTTGTCAAAGACTTTATGGGGGTCTGTTTCTGGGCTTTCTTTTCTGTTTCATTGATGTATTTGTTCTTTTGCCAGTTCGACACTGCCTTGATTTCTGTAGCTTTACAATAAAGTCTTGAAGTCATGTGGTGGCAGTCCTTCAACTTTGTTCTTCTATTTCAGTATGAAGTTGGTTGTCTTAGGTCTTTTGCCACTCCATGTAAACTTCAGAATCAGTTTATTTATATTCACAAATAACATGTGGGATTTTGATTGGAATCTATGTTTCAAGTCAAGAACAGATGCTTTGACAGTATTCAATCTTCCTGTCCATGAATGTGGAATATCTCAACATTCATTTAGCAATTTGGTATCTTTCATTGGAGTTTTATAGTTTGCCTCATCTACCTCTTACATGTATTTTGTTAGATTTATACCACATATATCATCTTTTGAATGCTAATATAAATGGTAATATTCTAATTTCAAATTCTTTTTTTTTTTTAAAGATTTATTTATATATGCATACGAGCTGGGGTACAGGCCAGAGGCGTGGGGTGGCGAGAGGGTTTACCAGAGACAGAGTGGGGAGCAGAACAGACAAATGGATGGAAATACACTGCTGAGAGGAGCAGCAGGTGATGCAGGAGAGGTCTGCCACGCCATGTGGGAATCTCCCTGGCTGGGCATCGAACTTGCGTCGCCGCTGCCGACAGTGCCACAGCGCAGCGCTTAACCACTGCACCACCAGGGAGACCCTCTAATTTCAAATTATACTTGTTCATTGCTGGTATATAGGAGATTTGACTTTTACATTAACCTTTTATCTTGTCAGTTAACTTTTCTATAATTGTTTATTAATTTCATATGTTTTGATGATCCCTTCAGATTTTCTACATAGATAAGTGTCGTGTGAAAAAATTTTACTTTTCCCACCTCAATCTTTGCCTCTCTTAGTCCCCTTTCATGTCTTATATTTATGAAGACTTCCACTGTGTTGTGGTGAGAGGCGGCGTTTTTTTGCTTTGCACCTATCTTAAAATTTTTCACTATTAAGTATAATATTAGCTGTAGGTTATTTGTAGATATCTTTATGAAGTCAAGTAAATTCTTTCCTAGTTTATTGAGAATTTAGTTTACCTAGCTTGTCATAAATGGGTATTGATTTTGTTAGGTGCCTTTTTTACATCTGTTGAAAATGCTTTTGTGATTCTTCTTCAGACTGTTAGGGTAGATTTACATTAATTTTTAAACATCTAGCCAGGCTGTGTGTCTAGGAAAAATCCCACTTGTTCATAGTTTATAATTAGATTTATACATTGTTGGGTTCAGTGTGCTTTTTTTTCCATATGAGATATAATTGACATATAACTCAATTTGCTACTATCTTGTTGAGGATTTTATATCTATGTTTGAGAGATCTTGGCCTCTTTTCTTAAAATATCTTTATTAGGATAATTCTGACTTTTTAGACTGATTTAGGAAGTACTCCCTGTGCTTCTATTTCTGGAAAAGTTTGTAAAGAATTGGTATAATTTCTTCCTTAAATATTTTTTAGAATTCACCAGTAAAACCCTCTGTACTGGGTGCTTTTGTTGGAAGGTTATTAATTATTGATTCAGTTTCTTTAATACAGTTCTCTCTGATACGATTCTTTAATGCTTGTACAGTTTCTTCAATTTCTTTCTTTTTTTTTTTTGCCTAATTTTTTGTTAAAACGTAGACATGATGTACTGGGTGAAAAAACTTAAGTAATAGGCCTTTGGTAATGTAATGGTAGGGTATGAGGAGTATTAAGTCTATTGGTGAGCCTGTAGCCCTGGACTATGAATTGCGCCAGGTTTCTCAGCTTCCCCACCCCCATCCTCAGGGTGTTCAAGGATGCTTAATTAAGAGGGCTGGAATTGGGTCTATCCCTTCCTCTTACACGGAAGGCTAGAGGGAGCTCCAGTTAGGCATTTACTACTTGGACTGATGGAGTAGATACTCACTTTAAGAATCTGGTAGAGCTTTTTGGAGATAAAACTCACAAGAGCATATCCCTCCCCCACCTCCTATTAGTGGGTCCCTCTTGAATTTTTAACTTTCAAACTCGTCCATGTTGAACCTATAATTGGCCAATATTAATTCAGATTTTCCTCTCCCTGCACCAGTTCCCTGAAGGAGGGTTTCTACTGGAATTTGGGGGGTTTTCTATACATCGGTGGGTGTCTCAAATTTAGGGAGCAGCAATTTGTCCTGTGACCTCACTTTTCTAACAGGTCTAAAAAGAGTGGGTGATGTTTCAGTTTATTCATCTTTTAACTTGTTACATTGCCATTTGACAAATATTTATTTAGCTTTTTTGTGTGTGGCAGACATTATTCTACTTAATAGTTTGAGGATGAGTATTTCTGTAATAACTAAATTTGTTTTTTTAACTAGATCCTATGTTCATTCTTTACATTTTTTTAGCCAGTAATCTAAACACACACCTTGTGAAGGAAAGAATATTATCCAGCTTTTAAGATGGAAAAACTGAAGTATAGAAAGTTAAGTAATTTCTTTTAGGTTACCTTGGTAACAAGTGATGGAGCCAGATTTGAACTCAGGAAGTCATAACTCATAGCCTAAGTTCTTGTGTGATTTATTATTTGTTTATCTTAAAGCTCCCTTATATCTGAATTAATCTCTTAAGCATATTTTTTCTTTTTAAGATTGATTTATTTATGCATACAAGCTGGGGTATAGGCCAGAGGTGTGGGGTAGGGGAGCGAGAGGATTCACCAGAGACAGAGTGGGGAGCAGAACAGGTAGACTTACTGAAATACACAGCTGAGGGGAGCAGCAGGTGAGACAGGAGAGTTCTGCTGTGCCATGTATGTTAATTCCCTGACAGGGAAACAAACTCAGGCCCACAGTGGCTGGTGATAACTTTTTTTTTTTTTAAGATTTATTTTATTTATACATACAAGTTGGGGTACAGGCCAGAGGCGTGGGGCAGCAAGAGGATTCACCAGAGACAGAGCGGGTAGCAGAACAGGCAGATCAGAAATACACTGCTGAGGGGAGCAGCGGGCGAGGCAGGAGAGGTCTGCCATGCCATGTGGGACTCTTCCCGGCCCGGCGTCGAACTGGCATCGCCGCTGCCAACAGCTCCACAGTGCAGTGCTTAACCGCTGCACCACCTGGGAAGCCCCTGGCTGGTGATAACTTGATAGAGTGGAGACTTTAGCCTCTGCGCCACCTGGTAGACACCATTCTTGTCTACATAATAAATGTGTAAAAAACTTTATTAAACAAATTTTATCAGATTACTGTCACATTAATCAACTGAAAACATTGAGTAAATTATACACGAGTTCATGAATTTGATAGCTGCTCAGTAGTTGAAAGCCAAAACATAATACAGAAATAAATGTTAAATTGAAGTAACTTTCGTTTTCTATTACAGGGAATCACTGTCTGTTGTAAGATTATCAAACTCTTATCAGTATCTTCTTTACTTTTGAATTCACATACCTACACACAAGTTTACATACACATTCACATATCTTAAGTTTTACTAGGTTGTCTCCTAGTAGAATTGGAAGGAAAACCAGTAAAGTAATACATTTTAAACAATTTAATCTCAAATAAAACAAAGTACAACTTATTAATAACATATTAATAACACTGAGTTTCTTCTCTTTATGGCAGCCCTTTGTCTTTAAAGAAATATAATGTAAGCAAAAGCTAAATGATTTTGTGGCTAGAGTAAGTAGTAATGTCATTGTAGTCTCAAAGGACCTGAATTACTCTCAGATTGTCATGCTAATAATTATAAAATATAAACCATTATTTATTCTCTAAAGGTAGTTCACTTGTAGTCCAGTTCTTTTCAAAAAAGAAAAATTAAAGCTTATCGTGTATTTTAACACCTTCATAAAAATCAGCATATTTAATTTTTTTCTGTATGAGATCCAGTGTCCATATCCTATATAATAATGGTATTGAATGTTTTTTGTTTAAAAATGCTAAACTTGGGCCCTCCCTGGTGGCGCAAGTTGTTAAGTCTCAGTACTACGAAGCTATCGGCAACCACTGCAGCACGAGTTCTGTCCCTGGCCAGGGAGATTCCCACATGGCTCAGCAGACCTCTCCTGCCTCACCTGCTGCTCCCCTCAGCAGTGTATTTCAGTATATCTGCCTGTGCTGCTACCCACTGTGTCTCTGGTGAATCCTCTCACCCCTCACACTTCTGGCCTAAACCCCAGCTCTTGTATGCATAAATAAATCTTAAAAAATAAGTAAATAAATAAAAATAAAAAGGATATATGTGGGCCTTCCTGGTAGCCTAGGGGTTAAGTCTCAGCACTATCAAGCTATCGCCCCCTCTGCTGCTTGAATTTGATTCCAGGCCAGGGAGCTAACCCACAGGGCACAGCAGACCTCTCCTGTCTCCCCTGCTGCTTCCCTCAGCAGTATATTTCAGTAGGTCCACCTGTTCTACCTTTTCTGCTCCCCAGTCTGTCTCTGGTGAATCCTCTTCACATGACCCCTCCTCCACACCTCTGGCCTATACCCTGGTTCTTATATGCGTAAATAAATAAAAAATAAACTTAAAAAAACTAAACTTGCTTAATATTTGTAAAACAAATATTTTTTTTACTTGCCTCTAGGAAATCATTGTTTTCCTGACTGCACTTTATCTAATTTATAATAAACTTCTTTAATAATAGCCATTCTTTAGTTTTAAAATGCTGAAGTAATATTAATTTGCAGTTATTCAATTATATAGAAAAATTTAAAAAATTGATTAGGAATATTAAGTTATCTGAGGTATATTTGTTAGTTTATATCAATAGTTTTATAATAGTCAAGTGACTAAGAAGTTTTCAAAGACATGTCTTTAATTTTATTGTATTTCAACACTACTTGGCAAAGGAGCAAAGAAGCATAATGGGAAAGTTTGTATTTCTCCACATATCTAGATTTGATTGTGCTTCTAAGCTCCATATATCTAGACAGTAGGTATATTTTTTTGCCTTTCCATTCAATTTTTTTAATGTTCTGTAGCCGTGTTGAATATGAAATTATTCACAATTGAGGTCACTCTTGGTCAAGAATTCTGAACACATCAATCATATTCTTATTTATTTATGATTAAGATATATAGATAGAAACAGATATGTAGATATCTTTAATATTTTAATATTTTAAGCAAGGTACTGAAAGATTCTTCATAAGAAAATGTCCTAAGGGAACCATGATAAAGGTTACCATGTATACATGTGTACACTTGAGTTGTAGATTATGGATAGTAAATTTGCTTTACTGAGAATAAACTGGGATGCTTGGTTAGTGTCCCTGCAATTACCATTTATTGTCTATTGCTCAAAGATAGCATAATATGACAGGGTTATGCTGAATCAGAAATGTTCTTTTTACTATTTTAGCTGTCATTTTGCCCTTTTTGTCATTTGTGTTTTTTCCTTCCTAGCTACCCAAATGTGTACACTAGAAAGGTAAGGTACAGAAAAGTTTTGGGGTGAAATAGTAAGAAAAGGAAAAAAATCAACATTTTTATCAAGGATGAAAAATACCATACTAGTGCACCATATAATATGTAGATGTTTATTTGTGTTATTATATATTTGATAAATTTAATTTTTTTAATCTGGATTTCATCATTGGGTCTAATTATATGATTTATTACCAGGTATATTTAGCACGAATTTGCTAATTTATCGTTTTGTTCTTATAGTTTTCAGCATATGATTTCATCCCATCTCCAAAATTAAAACCCTCTCAAGGTCAATCGTCAGTCAATGATGATTTATGTTTTAGCAGAAAAAGAGTGTCAAGAAACTTATTTCAAAATAGTCGAGATTTTAACTCAGACAGTCTTCCTGTATGTGCTGCTGGTAAGTAAAGGTACAGGTAACAGATGAACATACTGAATTAAGTTAAAGATTTTTCTATATTTCATTATTCATTCAAGGGCTTATAGAATTAATAACCAAGTATACAATTGCAATGTAATAAATATTTGCTGAAGAATAGAAACTTTGACATAATTGTCTCCTAAAACTCTGGAAGGGTTTCTCACTGAAACCCTTTAAGTGATAAGGTAAGGCATCATTTGCTTAATCAACCACCTATGTTTAGTGAGTATCTCCTCTATAGTAGTTGTTTTCTAAGTTCTGGGTTTACATCAGTCAATAAAAGAAGGAAACTTTCTGTTTTGCATTTTGATTGAGAAGAATACTTTAAATACATGCAACACAAGGTGGGTTATATGATAATAAATGCTATGGAGAAATATAAAACAGGAAAGAAGAATATGTGGAGGAGGGCTGTTTTAAATAATGTAAAAGTCCATATTCAGAAAGGAATATTTGCAGCGAACTACATAGCTAAGAGTGAAGAGCAAATACTTTCAGGAAGAGGAAATTGTCAGTCATGTTTACAGGACATGTAAAGAAAGATCAAGAAGGCTAGTGTGTTTAGAATGAAATGAGTAAGGGTAAGAGAAGAAGGACATGGAATTAAATAATAGGACTCCTTATTTATAAGGCTTAGTGGACTTTGGAATGGACTTTGGCTTTTGGGAACATTTTGAAGGAAGTGGTGACATCAATTGCCTTATATTTTCCAAGGATGCTTAGCACATTACACTTAAAATAAAGGGAAGGAGGGCATAAGCAAAAACAGAGAGTAGTCCTGGCTAGAGTTGTGAGAGTCTTTGACCAGGGCTGTAGTGAATGTAAGTGAATAGTAATTGAATTCTGCTTGTGGCAGAGGTAAAGCTGTGGTTTGCTGATGGATTAGAAATGGAGTAAGACAAGAGTCAAGAGTGCTCTAAGGGTTTTTGCCTAGAACAACTGGAAAGGTGTTTAATTGCCTAAGTGTTACAGAAAGTAAATACTGTGGCAGTTCAGAGGATGTGGTCTTTGTCCTGGACTGTATTAGTTAGAAAAGGTGTTAAAATGATGATAGTATTTGAGTGTATCCTTTTGGAATGCATATGATACAAGTATTTACAGATAAGATATGAGGAGAATAAAGTTTATATTATGAATGGGCTTGAGATATTCTGGGAGCTGAGTAAAGGCAAGATTTATCTTAGATGGTTGAAGATAAGTTGAGATACAAGGATCCATGTGTGCTAACCTTAAAAATTTAAGCTTCTACTTAGGAAACTCTAGAGAAGTAATGGAGATCTTTTTCATTAGGGAAAAAGAAACTGGGGTGATAAAGTTATTTGCAGATGAAATATAAAATAATTTTCAGGAAAATATGATGACTGGATATAAAAGATGAAGAAGGGGAGTAGAAAAAGATCAAGACTTAACACCCAGATTATTAGAAAAATGGCAATGTGTTGACAAAAATGAAACCAGTTGAGAAGTGAAAATTGTTTAGTATGTAAACATTCCATTTGTCATAGATGTTAACGTTTTTTTAAATATCCAAATGATATCAGTTATTGAAATCTGTTACCTATGAGTTTAGACACAGTATTTAGAAAACATTGTTGCCCCAGGGAAACTTATAGGCCTTTATGCAATAAAATTACATGGTATTTTCATACAAAAATGAAGTATATAAATGTGTAGTTTAATGTTTATTTAATAGAGAAAAAAATGGAACCTATCCAGTTATACTCATGTCACTACTTTGGATTTTTATAAGACTCATAGTTTTCTATACCATTGAGCAGTTCATTTCCTAGTTGTCTGGATAGTTAATGATGGAGAACATGGCAACATATAATAATAGAAGTTATAAATACTTTCAGGATTCAAGAAAGGAAAAGATCATAGAAATTGGGGTGGTTTACAAAAACTTAGGGAAGAGTTTTTGAACTTGAGCTGGACTATTTTTAAAAAAGTGTTTGTAATTGGCAATGTGGGAAGAGGGACTTCTGGCTGTAAACAGAAAGTATAACCCAAAGTATGGAAGTGAGAATTAATTTAGAAGATGTTCAGTTCATGAAGGGTAAAATGGTTTAAAATCTTAAGGAAATAATTTTTAAAAATCATAGAATTTCAGAATTATAAATGGTCAGCTCATTTTATAGATAAGTAAACTGGACACAGAGAGATCCATTTTATTTTCTTCACATTTATACCCCTGCTCGGGAATAATCTTAACCTGCCACAGGAGGCGGAAAGGGATCTAGGAAATAAGCCTATATGCGCTCGGAAATTACATGAATGTTATGCGAGGGAAGGAAGTAAAAGATTTCTGCAGTAGAGCTTTTTTGAGTAAGGTGTATACTCTTATTACTGGGAAGAAGGAAAGCCAGGTCTGGAGAACCATTTCATGGTGAGAGAAGGGAGGAAGAGACTGCCATTGTGCTTATTTTTCAATATGCTTTTCTCTGTTCTTTACCAGTCTGTATTCTGTCTGCTAACCCCTGCCATTACTCAGATCTACCAATACCAAAAACTCTCATCTGCTTCACTATACATATATTCCTATATTTATTCCTATACAAATAACACCAACATCTGTGAAACTCAGATGTGCTCATGAAAAATAAACATTAAAATAAAGTTAATTTTTTTTTGTTTTTCTTCTTTTTCCCAAAGGCACTACTGGGACTTATCAAACAAATAATTCTGGGAAGTGTGGACAACTTGGATTTTCACAGATATGTGGTAAAGCTGGCAGTGTGGATTCTGACTTACAGTTCCTGGGAACAAGTAATAGTCATCAAGATAAAGGTTTATTAAATTCTAAATTTGTTCGAAGTTCAAATGATTTATAAATATTATAAGTATGGGGTTTTCAAATACAGTTTGTTATTTTATGTAGTTATACTCATCACAAAAAAGAAGATAACAATTTTATAACAATTTTAATATTTTGAATAATTACCCTAAAATGTTAAATTTAGTAATCTTGACATAAATATAACCCCAATATAAAATTTGAAAGTTTAGAAACTGATGGTGAACTGAGCACTTTAATACTGAGAATCTGGAAATAACATTATCTGTTATAGCAGAAGACAGTTATTTTCCTGAACTGTTTTAAATTTTAAGGATCTTTAGAATGTATTATGTTCCCTGTAAGGGACTATAATTTCCTGTCATTTCAGATAAGATACAGGACACAGAGCAAAAAGGAAGGTTGGCTGTCAAACATGAATTTTGGATTTGAAGGACTTCTTAAGTTTCCATTAATTAATAGAGATTTTTTTCAGTTATTTAGAAGTTCAATTCAAATACTTCTAGAGATTTTTGTTGTATTTCCTTTAAATTTTTTGTGTGATAGGGATGAAAAAGTAATGATCATATGAATCCATAAAGATGGATTAATTAATATACCACTTGGGGCTTCCCTGGTGGCACAGTGGGTTAAGTCTTCAGCGCTATGAAGCTATCCATAGCCACTGCAGCACGAGTTCGATTCCCAGCCAAGGAGCTTCCCACATGGCACGGCAGACCCTCCTGCCTCGCCCACTGCTCCCCTCAGTAGTGTATTTCAGTCAATCTGCCTGTTCTGCTCCCCACTCTGTCTCTGGTGAATCCTCTCACCCTCCCCCCCACATACACACCTTTGGCCAGCTTGCATGCGTAAATAAATAAATCTTAAAAAAAATTAATATGCCACTTAATTTTAGCTACCTTTTCTTGCACCCACCACACCTCGATTCATGACTTCATTAAATATCTCTTTGTAGTGTTATTCCCAATAAAATAGTTCATCTTTTTAGTGGTGTTTCCTAAATTTTCATTAGCTACCTTTGGAATTCAGGATTAGTGGAAGCAGAGAGGTTTCTCTGTGTTGATTAGCCTGTTCCTGTTTAGGAAATCTCTTTATGATTTACTTTTGAAGACTACTGTTTTCAATGTTTAATCTGATCTTCACAGCAGCTCTGGATTTCTGTAACCTCTTGGAATACCTATTAGAGGACCAACTGAAAGGATGTCATGTTCATTGAAAGGCGGGGTTTAACTTAATAGTAGATTATATAATAAAAATTCTGTCAGGACTACCACCATGGAAAATACTAGAATTCACTTTGAAGATCAAGACAAAAGTGTTCGTTATTACCACTGCCATTGAGCATCAGTTACTAATTCCTCTAATACTTGTTGAGAACTGAAAATTATTCTAGAATCTAAAGATCAGAATCTACTAAAATGACTGAAAATAAACAATAAATGAATAAAAATGGGACTAAGTGCAAAGAAAAAAAATAAAGCAGGGTGAGAGGACAGAATGTGACACTGAAGTCCTCAGAAAACTGAATGAAATGAGTGAGTGAGCCACTGAGTATTTGCAGGAAGAGCATCACAGAGAGAACAGCAAAATGCAAATTCTCTGATATAGTACCATATTTGGTTTATTGGGGGGATAGCAAGGAGGTCCACAGAGTGAATGAGGGAGAGACTAAATATAGGAAATAACATGGCCTTACTAGGATGTGGTATGAGTTTACGGTTTTATTCTGAGAGGAATTAGAAGTCACCAGAGATATTTGAGAAGCAAGAGTATGCTCTGCCTTTTGAAAGGATCAGATCTGGTATGTAGAGAATAGGCTTGGCAGGAATGGTCAGGGTAGGGTACGAAGCAAATAAGTAGGCAGTTATGGCAATATTAAAGGTAAGAGATGACGTAGTGTGTGACGGAGAGGAAGCAATGAGAGTGATGAAAAGGGATGGATTCTGATATATAAGATGGCCATAAGGTTTGTAAACATAACTTATCAGGTATATTAATGTAATATAAAATAAATTTAGTATATTCCCAACCTAGCCCAAACCCAAAAGTATAAAATTTGAATAGTAAGAAGTATAAATTGGCATTATTTCTGACAAAACATGGTACAAAGTGGTGGTTTGGGAGCAGAGTGCCTGGGTTTTCATCCCAGCTTTGTAATTTCCTAGTCTATGACTTTTAGCAATATGCTTATCCCTGTTTACTTTTTTTTGAATCTGTAAAAGAGGAATAGCTCTTTACCTCCACAGGGTTGTTGTAAGGATTAAATTAGTAATACCTATAAAGTGCTCACTACACCACCTGGCACATGCTAAGTGCTCAGTAAATATTAGCTCTCAACATTATCACTGCTATAGTCACTATCATTATTATTAATACCATTATAGAAATCTACATAGAAAATCCAAAAAGATACCCAAAAAAACTATTAAGTATTAAGTAATTTATCAAAGTTGCAAGATACAGAACCCTAATATAAAGGTCAGTAAAGTTTGTGTACACCAGCAGTTTTCCTTTTTTTTTTTTTTTTTTTGTTTAAGATTTTATTTATTTTGGGGTAGAAGAACTGGGGCATAGGTTGGAGTTGGTGGGGGAGGGTGAGAGGATTCACCAGAGACAGAGTGGGGAGCAGACTGAGCGGATCGACTGAAATACACAGCTAGGGGAGCAGTGGTGAAACAGGAGAAATCTGCTGCACCGTATGTGGGTCAGCTCCCTGGCAGGGGATCGAACTCAGGTAGCACGGTAGTAATGCTGAGAGTTGCCTCCAACACAGCAGCAATTTTCAAAAAATTGCATTTTTAAGAAAGAAATTACAGCATCAACAAAATTTGTTAGTATATAGAAATCTAACAGAAGATCTGCATACCCTTTATTATGAAAGCTAAAACAGTTTTTTTTTGAGAAACGTAAAAGAAGAAGCAAATTGAAGAAATTTCCATATTTTTAAACTGCACTATCAGTATCAGGAAAATGACATTCCTGAATTTATAAATTCACTGTTATTCCTATCAGAATTTCAGTAGGATCCTGAAATACATATGAAGAAATGGAGGGCCAGGAATAGCCAAGATAATTCTAAAGAAGATCAAAATGGAAGAAGACTCATCAAATAGCGTAATTATGAAACATTGTAGTGCTAGTGCAGAGATAGACAAATAGACTAATGGAAATAATACAAAGATCTAAGAATAGACCCAAATTTATGTATGGGAGCTCCATAAGTGAAAGGGGAAGAATGGAGAGTTTAAAATATGGTACTGGGGAAATTGCACTATCTATATTGAAAAAAAGTTAAGTTAGATCTTTATCACCTACATATATGCCAGATGAGATTAAAAAACCTAAATGTGAACGGCAAAAAAAAAAAAAAAAAAAAAACACTTTAAACTGCTAGGAGATGTGTATACATAAATAACATATTCTCTTGTTTTATTTCAGTGTATGCCAGCCTAAATTTTGGCAGTAAGACACAGCAAACATTTGGTAGTCAAACTGAACGTACTTCATCATACTCTGGTTCAAATCCAAGTCCAGGAGTCTTCATCCTTCCATCTTATCCTCTCTCATCACCTCGAACTAGTCCAAAGCACACATCTCTTACTGTATCTCCAAAGAAGACTCAAGATAATTCTGTTAATTTCTCAAATTCCTGGCCTCTTAAAAACTTTGAGGGACTATCAAAGCCGAGTCCACAGAAAAAGCTGCTCAGCCAAAAATCATCTGATCTTACAGGTAGAAAAGATGCATAAAATTAACATTTTGTTCAACTTTATATACTTGGATTATTATTTTGGAGTTAGAATTGTTAGATCTTTTAAAACTAATAAATTGCATTTTATTTTTCTGAATTAATGTCTATGAAAACATTTAACAATGTGTTAATTAGGTCAAATATGTAACATTATATTCAATTAAAATAGTCATTTCTTATATTGCCACTTTAAAATTCTTTTTTAAAGCTAGGCATATAAAAATGCTTTACAATGGACATAAACAGTCTCAGGGCCTACTAATTTTAGCGTTACAAATATAAAATACAATTCATATATTTAATGTTTCATTTAAAAATCAACATTCATTGAATGCTTGGTATGTGTTAGAATTATTTTGAAGCATATTCTATTGTTATAAACTAAAATGTTTTTATTAACAATAGTCCCCTCCAAAATCATGAGCTAAGTATATAAGTTTTATTCAAGACATATCCAGTCAAAATAACTAGTCTATTAAAGGCAACACCATATACTCCACATCTTTCCTATCCCCAGCCTCTCAGAGATGTTCTTCTTTAAACTACCCCACGGTATTACTGTTCCAATTTATAATCATAATGAGGTAAATTAATTATACAACTTTATCACTTTCTGATAGCACTGAACCTTCATTCTTTTTATTAATTTCTCTCTGAATGTCTTTCCTACAAGATCAAATATTGTCTTGAAAGCTCAGACTTTATTCAATTTATTCTCTGCATGCCAGTATTACTGCTTTGCTTTTCATATAGTCATTCAAATGTTGCTTGCATAATTAAATCAAGGCAGAAAGTGGCCCTTTTAGCCTTTGATGAACTTTATCATACAAAGATTTATCATGATGATGTATATGAAGACAGAAATTTCAATTGTTATAATATTTTTAATATGAAAGGATTTCCAGTGACTCATTTTTGTTATATTTGTTAGAGGACTCTAATACCTTTATCTCTTTTTAAATAATGATCGTTTTTCTTCTTTCTTTAGTAATCTTTATTTCTAATAAAAGAAAAATATACATATTTTTGAAACAGTGTATTCCAAACACTTGTGGTTATAATTTCCTCTTCTCTGAAGTTAGGAAAAAAAGGTAAAATATGTATTTTTCACACAGGAGAAAATTCTCAAGAAAAACCTTCTGCAGTTCAACTTATACCAGCCTTGGTGAGATCACCTTCTTCTCGACGAGGCCTAAATGGGACCAAACCTGTCCCTCCAATACCAAAGGGAATCAGCCTTTTGCCTGATAAAGCTGACTTGAGCACAGTGGGGCCCAAAAAGAAAGAGCCTGATGATATTTGGAAAAGTGAAAAAGATAGTCTTACAATTGATCTTTCAGAATTGAATATTAGGGATAAAGATTTGGATCAAGAAGAGGTTAGTACCAGATAGCATTTTTAAATGCTTGTAACTTTCTTTATTACAATAGTTGTTATTTAAAAGAAATCAAGTTTGTTTTTGTTTTTTTTTTATCTCAGAGCATGTTTTCTTACTTACAAAAACGTTTTATGTTCATTATGAAAAGTGTGGAAACTATAGTGCAGTGCTGGGAAGAAAATTCATCATACCAAATCCCACTACCCAGAATAATATAATGTGTCTCTTCCCAGTATTTCTGCTCTGCATATATTATTCCTTTCTGAATTAAAAGTAAAAATAATATAGAAATACACTTATGCAATAATCCTTCCCGAATCAGTAATGCCAACTTTGTTTCCTATTTTTTAAATAAATGAAACATAACATAGTTTCTTCCCTAATCCAGTTGCTCTCCCTCCTTTACTAGAGGATTTATCACCATTAATTTGTATTTTATATATTTTTGTACTTTTTATATTTATTAGCATTTTGATGTGTTTGTTTATGGCACACTTACAGGATTGATTTTCACTTTTATTTCTAGCCTTTTGCTTTTGCAAACAGTGCTACAGTGAACTTTCTTAAGAATGTCTGCTGTGCATATGTGCAAATTTATGTATCCTTATGAAATTGAGATTTATATATATAGTTGAGATATACTCATCTTTGAATCCTAGGTAACTCTATTTATACTATAAAAATACATTGCCAGGGCCTCCCTGGTGGTGCAGCGGTTAAGTGCTGCGCTGTGGAGCTGTGGGCAGCAGCGACAGTGAGTTCGACGCCTGACCAGGAAGATTCCCACATGGCGCGGCAGACCTCTCCTGCCACGCCCGCTGCTCCCCTCAGCAGTGTATTTCCGTCTCTCTGCCTTTTCTGCTCCCCACTCTGTCTCTGGTGAACCCTTTCACCGCCCCACGCGTCTGGCCTGTACCCCAGCTTGTATGCCTAAATAAATAAATCTTTAAAAAAAAATACATTGCCAATATGATAACTGTACATAATAATTTTGTCAAAGAAGTAGTGGAGTTATTATTTTACCTGAGACTTATGTACTATTTCCATAGATGCTTCCTTTTTATCATTTCACTTAGCCTAATGTCAGGTTTTAAAAAGTGTCTTTTACTTAAAATATGTAAACTGAAACACTCAATCATAATATTTTGTGATCTTATTTTAGCCTGTTATAAGATGTAAGCATTATGTACTGATAGTTCACTCACTAAAATATTAATGCAAATTCATTTTTAAAGCATTTCTTAAACATTAGGCATGTACAAAAGTAACCTATATGGGTTACCTATAAAATAACCTATAAATTCATTCTCAATAAATTAACTATTCCAACTTCTGCTTTAAAATCTTTTCCTTGATTTTTTTTTCAGTTGTATTCAGTGGTACTAAGAAGGTAATTCACCTAGAGAAATTTATAGAGGAGACATTTTCCTATATAATTTACAATTTTTTTCTGATCCTACTTATTTTTGCATTGTTATGATAACATAAAAATAGCCCCTTTTCTTTTAGTGGATAATTTTCTTTTATATAATTATTATTAAATATAGGAAGATACTACTGTCTTTAGATAGTCAGCCTTCCAAGAATTTACTGGGAAATTGACCGTACTATTGAATAAACCAGTAATTATTATTATGAAAGTGTAAACAAAACAGTTTATGTATATTTCTTTGTTCCTTATTTCAGTCAAAGTTTTATTCCCATCCTAATGTACTAGTTTATAATGTCCACTCTGCATTTCTAGAAATACTTGCCCTCAAAAGTTATATTCAGTGATCTGAACTTTAACACTGACAAGTTTGATATAAACATCAGATTTTAGAAACTGATTACGTTTTGTTAACCTTCTCATAGAGCTGCTAAATAGCCTCATCATTACACCAGTGACCTAAGATTAGTTGAACCTCTTACATCTCATTCAGTGATTAGTTTATTAATTCAGTTATTACATTGAACTAGTTGTTGTGCTCAGTCTTGGAACTACTATGGCGAATAATAAGTGGATGTAACTTACAACCTAATAGGTTGTTTATAAATATTTGAGTGCTAATGCTGTGTACAGGTATGTTGACATTCGTTTTGTTGGTACTGGATTAGAGAGTGACTAAGTTAGTTAATGAAATTTAAAATTTAAGAATAAGTTTTACTGATAGAATTATCTTGTATAATTAACTGTTGATTTTTTTCTTAGATGCAGAGTTCTCTTAGGTCCCTTCGTAACAGTGCAGCTAAGAAAAGAGCAAAACTGAGTGGCAGTACTTCTGATCTTGAAAGCCCTGATTCTGCAATTAAGCTTGACTTGACTATGGACTCTCCATCTCGATCCTCCTCTCCAAACATCAGCTCTTACAGTGAAAGTGGTGTTTACAGTCAAGAATCATTGACTTCTTCTCTATCTACAACTCCCCAGGGGAAGAGAATAATGTATTCTTTTTTTTTTGATATGTTAAATGAATGCTAATCTATAATTTATAATCTAAAGCCTTAGTATCACATTTGAAAAAAACTTAAAAATTTGATTTTCTTATTTTTTAAATGTTGAACTTTATTTAAATGATAATGGAAAAGTTTATAGATATTACCTCACTTAGCTTTTATTTGGGTTGGAGGTAGAGAGAATGAACACAACTCCAGCTTTTACCTAGAGCACCTAAATTAATGTAAACCCTTTTCCCCAAACCCCAGTTGTTCTTTTGTTTTTCTATGATTTCTCCTATTATTATTGTTTTTTAGCGCTTTTCTGGATCATTAAGTGAATTGCCAGTTGACCTATGGCTGATACTACTGCTTTCATTTAAAACTCAGCACCAGTTTTTTCTAATTGATGAATAAACTCCACTAGCTGCTACCCCACTATTTTTTCTAGCTTATTTTTCTGTTATCTTATAAGCGTGTATAGCTTAACTAACTTAGGCCATACCATAGCTTTCACAGTCCTCTCAAGGTCTCCTTACAGCAGTAATGCTGCAATTAGTGCTGGCCACCCCACACTGACTTAGGAAGTCAGTACCAATTCAACAGATTACCTTAATAACCTCTAATTCTTAAAACACTGATCCCACCTTGGTTTCTGAGAATCTCTTTGACCCTATTCTAGGATTTCAGGGTAATTCTTTCCCTTTTTACCTTAGACAAAAACCTAAGAGTAAAATTGCTAGGTTATGGGCTAAATAACTGCTGAATAGTTTTTCAGAGTAGTTGTGCAGTTTTCTACCCCCAGCAGTGTACAAAGTTCTGGTTGTTTCACATCCTTGCTAACATTTGGTGTTGTCTATTTTTTAAATTTTATTTTCCTCGGATATCCTGAGCCATGTTTTTATATAACTGTTAGCAGTGAATATTTTAAAATTATTTTCATTTAAATGAACTGAAACCTCTAATAATGTCAGTAGAGACTACATAATCAAAAGAGAACTGGTATTCTGTTAATTACGTGGACAAGGGAATTTTATTTTAACAGTTCATAAAATTAAACTGAAATTTTTCAGCCTATTGTGAGAGGTTTGTCTCATTCCAGGATTTCCTTCTTCACATTTTAAATTTAAATAGCAGCTTATTTTAAAGCTAGAAATTTTTTCTTACTGGAAATTCCTTTATTGTGATTACCTAGATGGAAAAGTGCATTATATTTTCAAAATGAATTTGGAATAGCTATATGGGCCCGTGAAGTAACTGTGTTTACATTAAGTTACCAGACATTTAAATAATAAGTTTATTTTTTAGATTTAAAGTTAATTTCTTATCTTCCATGAATGTGAAATTTTGTATATTCATATAGTTCGAAGTCCTATAAGTAATCTGTAACCCAGTTGGGGAGAAAAATTCATTTTATAACAATTAGAATTCACTATTCCCTTTATTATGTCATGTTTTTAATCTCTTCAGATATTGCACTCATTGAGAATGGAGTTCAATATATCCTCATTTATAAACCAGAGTTCCTTTAATGAATTTAATATTTCCACATTTAAGTTTAATAGCTTTACAGCAATTACTGTTTTCAACCTGTATCCTGCGTTAAGAACCATGGCCAAAGAAAGCCACTACTACTTCAGCGGGGGCTTTCATCCTTAAGTGTGTTGAAAAGGAAAATTGTTGGAAACCCCTCTGGTAGGGGCTAAAGTATTTTATTTGTTCGTATAAATATAAATGGACAGTAATCTGTTCTAGAGAAATTACTCTCAAAATATTTAACATCAGTTTCTCACTGGGCCCATTAATTAATATGTCTAGCCACCTACTAAGAATTGTATTTTAAGATCTTTTCTTTGTAATACTCATTACTGACTTATTGGTACTATAATACTTAATGATTTAAAGTAGTTTCTTAAATTGGATTTAACATTCTTTAGTTTGCTTTCTTTGTGAAACAAGGCAGTAGGCTTTATATTAACAAAGTACAGCAAGGGCCTCTCTGGTGGCTTAGAGGTGAAGTCTCAGCACTATCTCCACAACAGCTTGAGTTCAATCCCTGGCCAGGGAGCTAACCCACAGGGCACAGCCCACTGTCTCGCCCACTGCCCCTCTTAGCAGTGGATTTCAGTAGATCTGCCTGTTCTAATTCTGTTCTCTGATGAATCCTATCAATCCCTGCACCTCTGGCCTACACCCCAGTTCTTCTATACAAAAATAAATCTTTTGGAAAAAGAAAGTACAGCAAAAAATAGTCCAAGGAGAAAGTGGGATTTGCTCAACTCTGTAACTGATCTTTTATTTATAATATAGTTAAGTTATTATTTTTATATTATATATGAGAGTAATATATTAGATGATTAGGAAACATTTGGTTTAGTTTTAGATCTTTTTAGGTCATTATCATTTTTTTGACCCAGCCAAAGATGATGCAGTACAAATTTGGGAGTCTTCATTTCCTTTGGAAGTCCTCTCATGAATATATAAGCATTGACTATCAGACAGGATTCAAGTTCAAAAAGTGAACTATAGAATAACTATTTTAGCTGTTGTTTTTCATACTCATTGCTGCTTTATTATCTAAGTTTAGTGAGTTTTTAAAAAATACAGAGAATTCTCCTATGAGGGTTGAACAACAATTGATCTTAAATGTTTATTAAAATTGCTTTGTTTCATTGTAGGTCTGACATATTTCCAACATTTGGATCAAAACCTTGTCCAACAAGACTTTCTTCTGCAAAGAATAAAAAGTCTCAGATAATTGACCAAAGCCCCAGTGCAGGTATTCTATGACTGTTTTATAAACATGATTTATAGAAAATATAATTACTAACTGTTAAAATTGATAGTGAATGCATTTCAGATTTAGAATTTTTGTAGTTACCCATTAAGACTAATCTTTTTAATTCCTTTAAAGGTCATTTTGACAAGAATGAATTATTCTTGAAGGAAGAATATCCTTACCTGAAAATTGATCCCCCTTTAAGCCCATGGGTATACCTTTGCCTGGCTTCCACACCAAGATATTTTAATTTAATTGATAAGAAATTTGACCTGGCTATCAAAGTTTGGAGAGCTCTCCAGTTGATGCTAATGTGCAACATAATTGTGAAACTGCTGAATAACATAAAAAACAGTATTTTAAAAAAATAATAATATGTAGATAATAGTTAAGTGCATGTGTATCTTGTATTAACAATTTGTGAACTAACCTGTAAAATCTCTTTATAAAAATATACTTCACTTCTCAGAAAATAGATTTAGTTGTTAGTAATAAACTAGAAAAATATTTGGATGTTTAGGGTGGGAGCTGCATTGATTCTTTATGATTTAGTAAACTGTATTGAATAATGAATAAATTCAAACAAATTGGGATGTGATATTTATTTTTACATGATCTCAGTGTAAAATCCTAACAATTTTAAGGCCACTTTACCTTACATCATAATACCTTCCTAAAAATGTATATCTTGATGTTTGATAAGAATTTTAATTTCTTGCTCCTAAGTATGTCTTAATTTTTAGTTTGTTTTTAATCCCTCTATTACTCTTCCTCATTTCTTACCTATTTAACTTCCTGAGATTTCTCTGCAGCTTCAGTCTCATTCACTGATTATTCGTATTATAAATATTACTACATTACCCCCCCAAATTTTATTTGGGGCATTCCTCTATGATTGGCTCTTATCTCCCTGTCTAGCCTCATTTTTTATTTCCTTCTTTTTGTCTATGTATTTTTCTATACTTTTGCATTCTGTTAGTATTGACACCTGAAAATGGCACCACACCCTATTCAGTTGTGAAAACTCAGTTGCTTTCTCTGGGAAACCTTCCCTAGTTCAAAAACAAAATTGATTATTACCTCTTCGTGATACCATGATATCTTACACTCACATCTTTATTGGTAGTATTATAATTTTTTTTTTACTTTTCTGGATTCTTGATCCCCAGGAAATACTTCTCTCTGATTAACTACCATAATCTGATTAACTATCATAATCATCTATGTCCAACTCAACCATGTATACCTGGTATTCTGTCCTCCACAAAGCAGGTATTCAACAAAAAGATAGACACTCTGCGAGGCATGGGAAGCCAGTATATGTGTTTTACAGTCTAAATTCCTGCTGGAATCTCAATGTATTTAATAACCATATTCATAAGCTTCGTTCCCCCATCTGGTAATGTAAACCTTAAGAAGGGTGATAAAAATTTAAGTATATTACATATAAAAGCATCTAGTGCATATTGGGTACTTGGTTTCTCTAAAAGGGAAAACACAAAGAAATATTATACATAAACTTATTCCTTAGTTTGTTTTTAAGGCTGACCATCATAACAAGTTACATATACTTGCTAAATATTTATGTAAATTTGAAGACACATATTGTTAGGTTGTATCTACCATTTATAAAAATGGAGCCCTCTTTTGGAAGAATGTCTTTGGATTTAGAAAATAATAGATTTAGAAAATGTATATTTGAGTTTCCCTCTCATCATAGTTGTATGACTTTGTGAGTGATTTTAGTAGAGTGATTGGTCTTATAGTAGTCCATATTTTTATATCCGATATTCAGTGCTTCCCAAACTTGTCTACTATTCAGTGTTTTTTAAACATGCACTCGCCTGGGACACATAGAACAAAAGTCAGAGCCTCACTATATAACTAGTAAATAAATCTATAACTGAATTCACTATAAGATATTATTGGTTAAGTTTAGTATGTTGCCAAAATGTTAAGTTGCTTATATTTTAGGATTTTTACAAATTTAGGTTTACATTTCTTGTTTATGTAAGATAGTTTATTTTGTTAGTAAACAAATGATTCCTATAAGTATACCATTTTGTAATTGATAAAGCTTAAAAATGATCCCCAGAATATCTAAAGGTAAATATAAAAATTATAAATCCACCCTGTCAATATTTCCAGTAAATATTTCCACATACATTCCACTGCTACCTATCATATCACATTGTACAATTTCCTGAAATAGGATATAGCAAACTATTTTTTCCTGTAGCTTCAGATTAATATAACCTATTAACAGAAAGCATTTCCACCTAATGTCAGTATCTATATGAGGCTTACTATCTATATGAGGCTTATCCACTTACTTCCAGAAGACCTTTATCATTTAATATTAGATGTTTTATGAGTCTTTCTCTGTGAACTTAGTGACCTTTATTCTTGCTGTCCTTTTTAGCCCAGCTGCCACTAGCAGCCCCCCCATCCTTTTTTTGTTAAAATGCCTACAACATTATTAAAAACAAATTATATTTTATTATTATTACTTAGGGGTTTACAAAAGAGTTGCATATAAAAATGGGTGATAACTCATACATTGCCTAAAATATTCCATTTAGTAGACATTTCGTAGTTAATAGCTGCAAAGATTAGTATATGGCAGTAAGTTTAAACATTCAAATGTAGATTAACATTGTTAGTATTTGTTAAAAGGAAGCCTACATTAGGGTTTTGTGTTTCTTAAATTAGGAATATAAAAACATTGGAATAGTCACAGTATGCTAAGACCTTTGCATATGTTTTGTTCATTGAATCCTCATCATCATTCTGAAAGAGCTACTGCTCTTATTCCATATTGCAAATAAGGATTAGTCTTTTTCCCAGGCTTTGTTAGCAATTTAAGTCACAGTGCTATGATTTAAAGCCAAGAAACATGGTTTCAGGTATCTTAGTCACAATATACTTTACTGCCTCACCAGCCAAACTAGTATAGACTTATTACATGAGAGCAGGAAGAAGAAAGAAATGGATAAGATTGGTGTTTCTTGAGACACTGTTTAAACACTCTAAATTTTTTTCTTTTAGCTGTAAGGTACAAAATGTCATTTAAACATAAAATGCCTATCATACTTTAAGAATATATATTTATATATAATTATCTCTTTCAAACATTGAATTTTTTATTACATTATAATCTCAAAGCATGCTTTATAAATGTTGTAGTATAGGTTATAGCAAATGTTCTTATCTGCTACTAAAATAAAAAGAATTATAAAATTTTAAGATAAAACTTTAAAAATTACTATCATGTTATAATTTCTAATCTTATGTTACTGACTTATAAACGGTTAGAAGACAAAAATTTAGAGGGGAGATATGTACCTACCTTAATATTATCTAAATCATTCAAATAAATATTTTTATGTATTTATTTTGTAGGGATTACAACATCCAATGTAAGCATAATCGGTCAACGTATGAACTATAGGTTTGGATGTGGTGATTTTGAAGATGATAGGTCACATGACATTTCATCTAGTGTTTTAAAAATACAAAATAAGGAACATTCAAGACATAAACATATGAAAGGTTAGTAAATTTCATGACAAATTAAAGATTAGATGTCTCTAAATCAGAATTCTTCCTAGTGAAAAAACTTGGGAGATTTCTCAGTTTCAAGATTTTCTTTTCTTACACTTCTGCTGATGTGTTGTTACTTAAATAATTTTGCAAAAAGAACGCACAGATTCATGTGTTGGTTTGTGGACTTGTCTGAGGAGCCAATGTAGAGAGGCGGTTACCCAAGAGGTTAAAACTAGGGAATCCCTACTGACCTCTAACACCCACGACACACACACACACACATTTTTACCACTAAAACCGGTTAGAGGGCCTCCCTGGTGGCGCAGCGGTTGAGCGCTGCTCTGTGGAGCTGTCGGCAGCGTGTGATGTGACTTCGATGCCTGGCCAGGGACAATCCCACATGGTGCGGCAGACCTCTCCTGCCTTGCCCGCTGCTCCCCTCAGCAGTGTATTCCTGATCTGCCTGTTCTGCTACCCACTCTGTCTCTGGTAAACCCTCTCGCTCTCCCGAGCCTCTGGCCTGTACCCCAGCTTGTATGTATAAATAAATAAATCTTTAAAAAAAAAAATCGGTTGGAGAAATCAGGTGAGTTCATGACTCCCTGATGCCTACTTTGGTTGTAACCATGGAATAAAACTTTGGAAGCATTTAATTTCCCTGTGGTAGAACCAACATAGGAAGACTTCTTTGTTATCATTAACCATTATTAACAATTTTCATTCTTTTTTCTTTTTTTTAAATTTACTAGTAAGTATCACCTTGACAGCTCTGACCTTTTCCTCAGAAATCCTATTACAGCTGCATTTTTAAAATTTCCCTTAGATTGTTGAGAAAGTGATTTTGAAAAGTTTAAATATTTAAATAGAATAATAAGTCACCAAGTCACTTGTATTTAAGCATTGTAATCTACCAGTCAGGGTAAGAAATTGTCATTTTTTTTGGTAGCAACTGTGATTGAACTAAAGTCAACTTTTTAAATTTCTGATTATTCTAGTTAATATATGAGCAAGTTAGCAGGCATTTTAAGGACATACATATTTTTAGAAATTACCCAAACTGAATAAGAGGAAGTTTGATTAGAAGTTTTTTCTTGTTTTTTTTTTTTAACCCCTAAACTTTAACCTGTGACATTAATTCAGTAACAGTGGAAGACATCAGTCACTAACTGTTTTTACAAAAGAGAATACAGGGTTTTTCATATTTACTTATTTATTTTACTACTCACATAAAGAAAATTGAGTATAAAAAAGACTCTTTCTAAAAGTAACTCATACCCCTAATATAACATTTTTAGAGTTTCCTTGTTTAAAGTAATCACTGAATATGTCCATTCACTGCTAATGGCATCCTTTTTTGAATAGCAGGATCACAATACTATATCTCTTGACCAGTAGTTAATTCTAGTCCAGAAAATTAATTCACACACTTATAACTACAAACCAAACTACTAGGTAAGCCTGGTCAGTAAGAATAAACATATTCAGCCCCCGCCCCCCCCCAGGTGGCGCAGAGGTTAAGGGCTGCTGCCGGCAGCGGCGACGCAAGTTCGACACCCGGCCAGGGAGAATCCCACATGGCGCGGCAGACCTCTCCTGCCTTGCCTGCTGCTCCCCTCAGCAGTGTATTTCTGATCTGCCTGTTCTGCTACCCACTCTGTTTCTGGTGAACCCTCTTGCCGCCCCACGCCTCTGGCCTGTACCCCAGCTTGTATGTATAAATAAAAAATAAATCTTTAAAAAAAAAAAAGAATAAACATTCAAAATCAAATTTAACCTCCTTTCAGACCTGTTCTTCTTCGTTATTTGTTTTTAGTAATAGCATTATCATTTAAAAGGTATAGTCATCTTCGTATTCCCATTATGTTTTGTGTATAATAGTGTACAATGCCATCTATTAAATGGATGGTATGGTGCCAAGCCAACCATAACTAATAGTGTAACCTTGGGCACAGTCTCTCTAAAATTGCTTCCCCAAATAATGAGGTTAAAGTGAATATTGTATACAGTTCTGAAGGGAATAAAGACTTCCAAAAGAAATAATGGCCTATAAGTAGCATAAGTGAATGTATTCATTTTGTAATAAACCTCAGACTTTTTAATGACCTGCAGTAATAACCTGATCCCCAATTAACGACTTAAAGTGATTAATGATGAATACCCAGATTGTTAGCAAACTAGATTATGTAGTTAATATTTTCCTTCTCCATTTGAATGAATTGTACAGAAGTAACAAAAGATTATATGAGTATAGTTATATGCATAGAATCTTTTAAGCATAGTTTTTCTCTGTTGAGAATTGAGCATATTTTTGCTTTAAGAAAACAGTGTAAAAAAAGTAGAGTATAACAATAAAAATGAGGAGTTATGTCTGCTTCTCTGATAAATGAAGTTAAATGACTTAAAGACAACATGTCTTTTATATATTTTCTCATGAGATTTATTTAATTATTCAATAATCTCTTGACAGTTTTTGTTTGTGAATTATTGTTGAAAAGATTGTTTCACTTTTGAGATTTGCTTCCCTTTGTCACTGAACATCTTTATTTTTTTAAGATTTATTTATTCATAGAAGAACTGGGGTATAGGCCACAGGTGTTGTGGGGGTGAGAGGATCCACAAGAGACAAAGTGGGAAGCAGAACAGGCAGATCCACTGAAATACACTGCTAAGGGTAGCAGCTGGAGAGGTAGGAGAGATCTGCTCTGTGAATTGTGGGTTAGCTCCCTGCCAAGGATCAAACTCAGGCTGCAGTGGTGATAGCACTGAGACTTAACACCTTGCGCCACCAGGGAGGCCCTGCCGCTGAACATCTTTTGGAGTTACCTGATGCATCTGTTAGTTAGCATGTGCTCATAAGATTGTACATTAAACAATAAAGCTGGTACATTGATTTTGACTATTTCAAACTTTACTTAGGAAGGAAAATGTGAAAACTCAACACCTACATGTATTTCTTCCTTTAATCTCTACCATCTTCACACATAGCCAAAACAAATGAGCTTTAGCAGGTTATTAAAATAATGTTTGCTTAATTTTTATAAAAAATTTTTTTATTAATCTTACCAGTAATTGTTTTTCTTTCTTACACCCAGATTAAGTCTATTTTGCTTTTCATTTTTCTGTCTTGTAACATTCATCTAACATATTTATTGAACACCTACTAGGTGCTAAGCATTGCACTGCAAGGTTCTAGAAGAGAATGCATCAAAATGAGATATAGATTCTATCCCCATAGAGCTTATAATCTAGTAGGAGAGAGAATGATTAAATTATCACAAAGTGATGAAAAAGTTAACCTAGAAAAGCATAGATTGCAGTGAAACTGACTTGATCTGTTTTCAGGGGGTAAAGGCTTTTTTTCATGGCTATCCTTCTGTTGCTTGATAATCATGCTGTGATTATTTTCTTGTATTTCTTCTCTATTCTTTATCCTGGCATGTATTAACTCTTTAAGGGAAGGAAAATTTCTTTTCTCTCTAGGGCCTAGTCATGCTTAAATATTCTAGTTATAAATATTTATTGAATTAATGAACTTAACATGAATAAATTATAAATGCTTTGTATGAAATAAATTTTCAGTTTTAAAATACCATAGTACAATGTCCTAAAATGCAATATAATGAGTATTTTTAATATGGGTTTTGTTTTTTTAGGGTTTACAGGGTCATCATCAAATTTACAGCAGATTTCCAGTTTTGACTTCACATCCACAAATACCTTAACAGAAGATTCAGTAGTAATTGTTGGAAAAGGTATTTCAAAATTATTGCATTTTTAATTGTATATACTCTTCAAACGTAAGTAAAGCATTTCAATAAAGAATAGAGAAGAATGTGACTCAGGTATTAAGTAGACTTTTTTTTAAATTATTGCTTAAAAGATTTAGAAGTGAATACATCTCTTTTCTATTCTGTAGCAAAATTATTGATACAATAAATATTGTATCAGTAATTTTCAGAGAGAAACAACTCCAGTTGAGGAACCTCTAAGATACTTTTAGAATAGTTAACAATTTAACTACTTTAAATTTTTTAGTTTAACTAGTTTTTTTTAATTGGATAGCTGAATGTAATGATAGTCATTGAGAATATGCATCTTATTTTGGTGAATGGAGTGAAGTAAAATGAAATGCTTGAAAAGCTTTCCTAACAACTTTACTAAATAGACTCTCACTAAGTTAATTTAAGGCCACCTTCACATTAATTCTAGACTAATCTAGCAGACATGCTTTCTGTTACCTATCTTTTTGCCTGTGCCCAACCAAACTGGTTTGTTCACTCTACATCATGCTTTATACTTGCTCAGTTCTAAGCATCACCATTGCATAGCAGTCCTCCCCTCCTTCCTCATTTGACTTTCCAAATCATTGTGTCTTCCAATCTCAGCTACACCAATTTTTCCTTCCTGTGAACACAGCACTAAGAATACACAGTTCTTGTTCTCTTTGATATTACCATGAAATATTTTCTGATGTCTCATTTATGGTCTTAGTGTATTTATATATTTTGTGATTATTTAACATGCTTTTCTTATGAACATTGTTGTTTACTTCTTAAAGACAAAAGCTTTGTTTTAAACTTTGCTATCCAGATCACCATCACAGAAATACTTAATGATAATGATTGGTTGCTTTCAGGCGTATTTGGAAGTCCAAATTCAGCACCAGCAACTTGCAGCCAATCAGTGATATCTTCTGTGGAAAACGGGGATACATTTTCAATTAAACAAATTATTGAACCACCATCAGGGATTTATGGAAAAGCAGTTCAGCAAAATATTCCATCATATCTTGATGTTGAGAATGGAAAAGATGTAAGATTTTTTGCTAATTATTAAGATAAATTTAAGCCTATAATATGTCTGTTTCATATGTATCAGATTTGAGGTGGTGAAAGTATTTTTGTTCGTTTTTTTAAATCTCACTGTAGTTGAAATTTTTGATTCTTAATCATTTAAATAATAGATTATTTTCCTTTTCCTCCAAATGTCTTTTTATTTGGTGTAAAGCATCCAGTGTACTTTATACTGCACATTTACTCTATATACATGGACTATTACGTATGTATATCTTCAATAATTTTCTAGGATATACTCAAAGAATAACATGCTAACATTCTCAGGTACAAATTTTACTGGATATTAGCACTATGTAATTCTATTCAATTTTAGAATTCCTGAAATAAGGACTAGGAAATGGAGGTTTTTTTTTTTTTAATGGACATTATTATCTGTATACATTTGTCCGAGATATAGTTATCTAGGGTCTCCCTGGTGGCTCAGATGTTAAAATCTTAGCGCTATCAAGCTATCACCAGCCACTGCAGCCTGAATTCTATCCCCAGGAGTTAGCCCACATGGTGCAGCAGACCTCTCCTGTCTTGCCTGTTGCTCCCCTCAGCAGCGTACGTCAGTAGAATCACCACTTCTGCTCCCCACTCCATCTCTGGTGAATCCTCTCACCTCCCCATACATCTCTGGCCTATACCCCAGTTCTTGTATACATACAATAAATCTTAAAAAAAAAGGTATTTTAAATCTCAACCCCCCTTAATACTTTCAGATATTTCAACTTTTTTCATGCAGATAAAAGTTTCTATTTCAAAATCTACTTATGACAAGATGAGACAAAAGAGGAAAGAGGAAAAAGAACTTTTTGACATTAAAGACTGTGAAAAGAGGGAACAGAATCCTTGGGAACGAACGAAGCTTACAGGAACTGAGAAAATGGCATCTGAAAGTAAATGGAATTTAACTTTTTTTTTTTTAACTAGTAGTATTCTTAAATGTAGTCTATTGCGACAACTGAGGGTGATATATGAGTAATAGTGGAGGAATATGTTGACCTATTCCACTGAAATTTTCATGACCAACTAGCTCCTATTATAATAAATATGAATTCTTTATTATAAATAGGAAATCAAATGATATTTTTCTCCCTTCTAGACTTTGCTTTTTTTTTTTTTATTGTTATTTATGTCTTTTACATTTTGTATTCCCCTTGGGCAGCCCACCACCAATTCACCCATGATCCATCTCCATGGTCCCCTGTATTCTCCTCTCTTCCATTTTGTGCCCTTATCCTCCCCTCCTCCCCCCCCATACCCCACCGCTGAGTGTCTTTCTCCACCCGGCCTCCCTATAGTCCTGTTATAAGTGAAACCATTCGATATTTTTCTTTTTCTTTCTGGCTTATTTCACTGAGTATGATTCTCTCTAATTCCATCCATGTCGCTGCAAATTGCATGTGTTTATCTTCTTTCCATGATGAATAGTATTCCATTGTGTATATGTACCACATCTTCTGGATCCAATCATCTATTTTTGGACATCTGGGTTGCTTCCATAACTTTGCTACTGTGAATAGTGCCGCAATGAACATACGGGTGCATGTATCCTTTCGGATTAGTGTTTTTGTGTCCTTTGGGTAAATTCCCAAAAGTGGGATTGCCGGGTCGTATGGGAGCTCCATGTTTAGCAGTTTGAGGAATCGCCAGACAGCTTTCCATAGTGGTTGGACCAGTTCACATTCCCACCAGCAGTGTAGAAGAGTTCCTTTTTCTCCACATCCTTTCCAGCATTTGTTGTTGCCTGTATTTTTAATGTGTGCCATCCTCTCAGGTGTGAGGTGGTATCTTATAGTGGTTTTGATTTGCATTTCCTTGCTTATAAGTGATGTTGAGCATTTTTTTCATGTATCTGTTGGCCATTTGCTTTTCTTCTTTGGAGAAGAGCCTTTTGAGCTCTTCTGCCCATTTTTTGACTTGGGTTATTGGCTTTGTTTTTTGTTGAGTTGTGTGAGTTCCTTGTAAATTTTTGTTATCAGTCCTTTATCAGAAGTATTGTGTGCAAAGATCTTTTCCCAGTTGGTAGGGTGTCTGTTAGTTTTGGTTAATGTCTCTTTTGCTGTACAGAAGCTTTTTATTTTGATGTAATCCCATCTGTTTATCTTTACACTTTGCTTTTAAATGCATTTGAATTTATGCTTGGTATACATCATCAAGTGAAATTTCCTTGTGTTTCTCACATATTTCATGTAACATTTTCTTACAGATAGTATGGTTTTAAGTACTTTTATTTATAATCATTTTCTAGTCCCTAATATTACCTTTTTAAAAATAGTTCTGAACTTGTAAAATGGTTCTTTTACAAACATTATTATGCATTCCATTTCATCTTTTCCTTTCTCATACTTCCACTGTACATGTCTTGCATTTTTGCAGTGCCCTCAGCGAATCCATTAGCACACAGTGATGATTTGTTTCTTCAGTATCTGGAGTAATGCCTTATATCTGGAAATGGTTGATAAATGTTTGTTTATGGAAGAAACATTGCACTTATGGTCTTAGGATTTGTAATAGACCGTTAGTTCTATACCAAAAACAAAAATAAGTGGTTTTAGAATTTTATATACTAAGGTACCATGAAACTTCATTTTCAGATGTCAGTTATATGGTAAAACAGATAGATATCCATGTTTTTACAAAGTGCAATCATAAAGCTTTTTACTGACTTTTAGCTCTTAAAGCTGAACTTTACTATATGACTCATGGCTGAAAAACCACTTACATTTATATAAAATGTAATTGAGTAATTTTAACTATAAAAGTAAAGTTTTAAATGGCATTGGTATCTAAGCATTACAGTTTTTTAGAGACTAAACCAGTATTACTAGTTTCTGTCAGAATTAAATATAGAGAGAGCTTCCAGGTTGGTAAACATGTGACAATTTGGGTAAAATGGTACACCAGGAGAGGTCATGGGAGTTTGTGTGATTTTCCCCATAACCTTCCCTATTAAATCTGACTGTTTATTTGTATCCTTTAGTAGCCTTTGTAATAAATCAGTGATCTAATGCATAACAAATATACAATTTGTATCCCTCTGTATCAAAGTTTTCTGGTGCTTTAATAGGTATTTTTGTTTTAGGCGAGGCATCTCCTGGAGCTATTCCACAGTATAAAGAAAGAATGCCTTCTGTCACTCATAGTCCAGAAATAATGGATTCATCAGAACTACGGCCATTTTCCAAACCAGAAATAGCACTGACAGAAGCTCTGAAGCTTTTAGCTGATGAGGATTGGTAAATTTGTCATACTTAACTTTAAACTAATCTGAGTTCCAAAAGTTTTCTGTAAATATTTATTAAGAACCTTGAAATATTCTCTATTAAAATAGTCTTATAAATGATTATTTTAGTTCTTAGACAGTCTGAGTTTTGTTGTTGTTCCTTTTTTAATTATTAATGTAGTGTACTCTGTTTCTAAAACTACTGTATTACCAATTATAGTCTAACTTACATACCATAAGACATTGTTTTGCTTTAATAGATTTTGCAAACCTTTAGATATTGAAATCTATATTTCACCATTTCTCCAAGTGTTTTTCTGAAAAATATTTCCTGTAACAGTCCTGAATATACTTATCTGTTCATACAAGAGCTATAGCAGCCACCTAGCAAGCCCAGTCCATAACTCAAAAGAAACAAAAAGACAGTAACTTGCCTCAGCTGAAACATCCACTATCTGCCCATTTCTCATTTTCTCCCCTGTTCCTTCAGTCTCTCTCTCCATTCTCATTCTGTCCCTTTATCATCAGTTTTGCTTCTCTAGAAGATCATATTCATCGACATAAAGATATGCTACCGTATCTCTGATTCTTTAAAAAAAGACTCCCTAAATTGCACATCTCCAGATTTCTTTCTTCTTCCTACATTAGCAAAAGTCTTAAACACACTGACTTATTGTTTCTGTTTTTTCATCTCATGTTCTCTTACCAAATTTATTCAATTGGCTTTCCTCCAGGACCACAACTTCACTAAAGCTGCAAAATTGCCCTTTTTTGGGCCAAATGTACATTGGTCATTTATTGACCTTCATGTTACTTACCTTTCTGCAACATTTTACACCACTCAGTCTTGGTGTTTGTTTTTTTTTCTTGTCTCATTACTTTTTAATTTCTTTTCTGTTTGACTTCAAAATTTAGGCATGCTCCAGAATTCAGCCCACTGGTATTCTTTGTCTACATTCACGCCATAGATCTGGGCTGGTAATCTTTCTCTGTAAAAAGCTAATAGGAAATAAATTAAGTATTTGTAGGCCAGTAAGTGTCTCTATTTTACTTACTCAGCTTTGCTGAGTTGTAGTATAAAATCCATCTTAGACATTATAAAAACAAGCTGTGTTCTAATAAAATATAGTCATAAAAACTTATAAAAACAAATTTGGTCAGTGAGCCATAGTTTACCACCACCTTTCTTAAATAACTTTATTCAGTTCCATAACCATCCATACTCTGCATCCCATACCGTCCATATTCTGTATATGAATATCTGGATTCTTTGGTATCTTCTTGAACTCCAGCTTTATAATCCATCTGCCTACTTAACATTTCTACTTTGGATGCTAGTAGACATCTTAAATTTAGCATGTCCAAAATAGAACTCTTCCACTTCCAGCCAAGATGGATTAACAGGCATTAGATTTGCCTTCACATCTAAAAGAATTAAAGAGATCATATAAAATAAGTGAACTAGTGGTCTTCACGGTATTTTTCCTTAAGCAATTGAAGATAGTGATCCATGAGAGATTCGAAATGAATGAGCCCCAGGGTGCTTCTTGCAGATCAAAACTCAAAGATGGGAAAACAGATAACAGAAGAGATGACGGATTTGGGAGTTTGGAAAGGCCAAAGTAGCTAGAGTTTGCAACGCAGAATGCCAGAGAGAATAGAGCTCTAAAAGAACTCCAGAGGCCTTCAGAGGACTCTTAAATGTTTAGCTGAACACCAGTCAGGGCATGCAAATTATCTGAAACCAGAATAAGAACCACTCAAAGTTACAGAATACAATCCCTGGAGCATACACAAAACCAGGAACTTCCTATTTCCAACAGCAGAATGGAAAGTCTCTTAACTGACAGGCCAGGAGTGGACTATTCAGAAGAGTTTTGCTTCTTACTGTGGGAAAATAAATCCTAGGCTAAAGAATGGTTTGGTGTTGCCCACCAAAGCTTAAAAGCAAATTTACCAAATAGCTGCATTCCAGAACAAAGCTCAGAAGTATTTCTAGGAATATAATAATCTAGAGCCTCCCTGGTAGCTCAGGGGTTAAAGACAGCACTGTCAAGCCATCACAGGCCATTGCAACATGAGTTCTCAATCCTGGCCAGGGAGCTGACCCACATGGCACAGCAGATCTCTTCTGTCTCGCCTACTGCTTCCCTCAGCAGTGTGTGTCAGTAGATATGCTTGTTATGCTCCCCACTCTGTCTCTGGTGAATCCTTTCACACACAAAACCCCCAAACACTCCTCTTGGCCTACACCCTAGTTCTTGTATGCATAAATAAATCTTTTTTTTTTTAAAGGAATATAAAGGTCAAATGCAAAATTCATAATACGTAACATCCAATAAAATATTTCCAGGCATGGGCCTCCCTGGTGGCGCAGGGGTTAAAGTCTCAGCACTATCAAGCTATCGGCAGCCACTGCAGTGTGAGTTCAATCCGCAGCCAGGGAGGTAACCCACATGGTGAAGCAAACCTCTGTTTTCTCGCCCACTACTCCCCTCAGCAGTGTATTTCAGTAGATCTGCCTTTTTTGCTCCCCACGTCTCTGGTGAATTCTCTCACACCCCACACCACTGGCCTACACCCCAGTTCTTGTATGCATAAATAAAAATAAAAATAAATCTTTTGAAAAAAATTACCAGGCATGCTAAAATACAACCTATACTGAAAAAGGAAAAAGCAAACAGTTAAAACCAAGCCAAAAATTATATAGATGATAGAATTGTTACAGGGCAGCCCCAATATAAAATGGGTGCCTCATGATGTAAGTCCTCACCTGTGTGCTTAAAAAGGACTTATAATAGGACACAAATGCAGGCACATACACTAACACTAAGAAAGGGTTTATTTACAAAAGGAAGGGGAAAAAAAGAAAGAAAGAATTGGTGAATGCTCCTACCAGTTCCACTGAGCTGGAATCCCAAATGCACACTGAAACCTAGCGACCACACAAAATGGCCCCCACCACATGTCTGGTTATATTTCCAACATGGCTGCTCGACTCCACCCTCAGTGCCCAGCGTCTTCCCTTTGGCGATGATGGCATTATGGGATTCATAGGCCTCAGTGTCTTGGATCCCTCTGGTCTAAGGTGGGGGCGGGGTCTGTAAAAACCTATCTGTGGAGTTTGTTCAGGCCAACCTTTCTCCCCCAACAGAATGAGTAGACAAGGACATTATAACTATAATTACAATTTTTTTTCATATGTTAAAGAAGCTGGAGGAAAGACATGCAAAATTAATCTGATTTATGGAAAAACTTACAGAATCTCTCGCCATATGATGTAACATAATTGAAGAAGTGGTTTACTATCATCATTCTCAAGGAGAGTTTCCTATGTAGGGCATGTACACCAGGGGCAGGAATTATGGGTGTCCTCTTAGAGTTCTTTCTATTACATCAGGAATAAAGAGGGTCATTTTATAATGCTCAAAGGGTTGTTAATTCATCAAGAGGACATAGCAATCCTGTACGTTCATTTACATATAGCAGAGCTTTACAATACAGCCAGCAACTGCAGACTGCAAGGAGAAAAAACAAATCTACGATAAAAGTTGGAACTTCTGTAGTACCCTAGCTTCAATATTATTTTACCATTATAATGGTAGATTTCCTTGCTCCTGTCCTTTGTGCTTATCATACATATTTTTTCTATATGTTATAAATGCTACATTTTTTTCCTTTGAAGTCAATTATTTCTCAAAAATATTTTTTCTGTTCTGTTTCCCTATATATTTACTATTTCCGTTGTTCTTTATGCTTTTCTGTAGACCTGAGTTTCTTCTGGTATTGGTTCCTTTGCCTGAAGCATTTCCTTTAGCATTTCATGCAGTATAGATCTGCTGCAAGCAACAAGTTAACTCAGCCTTTGTTATGAAAAAATGCCATATTCTGCCTTCATATTTAAAAGATGTGTTTTTACTGGCTATAGAACTCTAGATTCACAGTTTTTGTTTCCTGTTAGCACTTAAATTTTGTTCGATCGGGTTTCTGGCTTGCATATTTCTGACCTAATATCTTCTGTAATTATAATTTTTGTTTTCTTTTCTATGGCAAATCTTATGAATATTCCTTTTAACAGTCTTAAGAAATTTGACTATGATGTTCCATGTTGCATTTTTGTGTGTGTGGTTATCCTTCTGGGGTTTGATCTGAGAGTTATAGTTTTGATCAAATTTAAAAAAATTTCAGCCACAATTTCTTTTTCTTATACTCTTTCCCTTAACTCCATTTTTTTTTTTTTTACTTTTATGTGTACAGAATTGGGTTGTTTCTACATCTAAATTATATTGGATTGTTAGAAGTCATAATGCTTTTTTATGTTTTTTTTTTATAAATATATATTTTTATTGTTATTTATGTCTTTTACATTTTGTCTTCCCCTTGGGTAGCCCACCACCAATTCACCCGTGATCCATCTTCATGGTCCCTTGTGTTCTTTTCTATTCCATTTTGTGCCCTTTTCCTGCCCTCCCTCCGCCTCCCTCCCCCACCTTTTTTTTTATGTTTTTCAAAGAAAAAGTATGTCATTACTTTGCCGACAACCCATTAACTGTAAACTTCTATGTTTATTCAAAAGCTTTTGAGACAACTAGTCAATAAGTTTTCCCTTGCCATCATGGTAATTTTTATCTATTTCCTGTAACTTATTCAGGGAATTTAAATGCTTTAAAAAAAAATCCCCATTAATGGTGCCTCCCTGGTGGTGCAGCGGTTGGTTAGGCGTTATGCTGTGGAGCTTTTGGCAGCGGTGATGCGAGTTCGACGTCTAGCTGGGGAGCTTCCCACATGGCATGGCAGACCTCTCCTGCCTCACCCGCTGCTCCCCTCAGCAGTGTGTTTTCATGGATCTGCCTGTTCTGCTCCCCACTCTGTCTCTGGTGAACCCTCACACTGCCCCATGTTTCTGGTCTGTACCCCAGCTTGTATGCATAAACAAGTAAATCTTAAAAAAATAAATTAAAAAAAATCACCACTAATATTACCAACTAAAGAAATTCATCTTGCCTGACATTTGTTAAACCCTAAGATGATTTTGAGATGTTATATCTACATCCTATGTAAATTCCACTCTCTTGTTAGTATCTACCAACCATTCCTCTGGTTTTTTAGGTCAAATAATGAAAAAGAATTCCAAGTTGCAGACCTATCTGCTGATTTTCTGTTCTTGGTTATATATTCACCAACATGGTAACAAGTAGCTACTTTTTTCCTTCTATGTTTGTTTTACAGATTCTCCCACCTTTTCTTTGCCTGTCCACTCCCTTCTGTTTTTTAGAAAGAATATGACATTCTTACTAAAGGACAAATGTTCCCTTCTATTTACTAAGAATGAATTTAATTTGACTGTCAGTATTCTTTATGGTTCTTAAAAGATCTTTTGAACCCTGAAAGAATAAACAGAACTTTAGACCCTTTTTTTTTTAAATCCTACAATAAGGGAAAAGAGACATGTCTCCTCACTGGCCATATAAAACACACACTAAAGATGACAACTGAGATCCTACCCCAGTTGAGCCCCACTTAACAAGTGATTTTGCATTTGTTTCTTTTTCTTATAGGGAGAAGAAAATTGAGGGACTGAATTTTATTAGATGCTTAGCTGCTTTTCATTCTGAAATATTGAACACAAAGTTGCATGAAACAAATTTTGCAGTAGTTCAAGAGGTAAACTTATTTTTCAACTGATTTAAAGATTCAACTGAGTTAATAACAACAAAAAGAACTATATTTATTTAGCATTTAAAAGAAAACTCTAGTATGTAAGTAAACTTGTATATAAAGTAGCTCATGCTTTATTTTGCAACATTTAAAAATATATCGAATGTTGATTTTTAGGACCTAAAGCATGTTACTTTATCGTAAATTTGGTTTCAAAGTCATTACTGCTGAGTTTCTTTCAGAATATCATCAAAATATACATTTTGAAATTTTTTTAGGTGAAAAATTTACGCTCTGGAGTTTCTCGTGCTGCTGTTGTCTGCTTAAGTGATCTTTTCACTTACCTGAAAAAGAGTATGGATCAAGAACTAGATACTACAGTAAAAGTTTTATTACACAAGGCTGGAGAATCAAATACATTTATAAGAGAAGATGTTGACAAAGCACTGAGAGCTATGGTGAATAATGTAACTCCTGCACGTGCAGTTGTTTCTCTGATTAATGGAGGACAAAGGTAATATTCAATATAATCTTGATATAGCCTGAAACTAAAAGTTTTAATTTCCACATTCTGAGCTATAGAAAGGAACAAGCCAATTTCAGTATTCATTTTTTTAAAAAAATATTAAATAATTCCTATGTGGCAAGCATCATATTAGATGCTGAGCATGCAAAGAATAATGATAATGTTAATCTAATAATACATTCACAAATCTGAAATTAAATAAATGTCAGTGATTATGATCTTTGCTTTAGTTTTTAACTTTTAGGGGAGAGGTAGCTAATGAAAAAAATTGTCATTTTAGCTTTGAAGGTTGATGGTTGAATAGTTTAATCATTTAACTTTAAAAGTAGAATTTTTGAAAATAGTTCACATTCAACTTTGTTTTAATTTCCCGTGTTTTTCTTGTAGCCATTTGCACATTGCAGTAAGAAGATGTACAGCCCAGCACTTATCAGATGTGGTGGAGTTTATGGAGCCAGAGCGTATTTTAGCCGGAACAAAGGATATGGCTGATCGTATTTTACCAGCTGCTGCTAAGTTTGCTCAGGACAGCTCACAGGAAACCAGGTGAATAACTGCTAGTAATATTTGCTGACTCTCTTAGTAAAGGGCTTAAAAATCAGAAACAAAGCTTAAAGAAGAATGAATATTTTTCTAAATGGACAAGTGGGGTCCCCAAGGGTTGGTACTGTGTGATGATCGAATTTAACCATTTTATTTATTTTTGTTAACTATGAAAAAAAAACTGTTTTTTGTTTTTAGTATAAAGATTTATTTATTTATGCATATAAGAACTGGGGTGTAGGCCAGAGGTGTGGGGTGATGAGAGGAATCACCAGAGACAGAGTAGGGAGCAGAACAGGCAGATTGAAATACACTGCTGAAGGGAGCAGTAGGAGAGACAGGAGAGGTGTGCTTTGCCGTGTGGGAAGCTCCCTGGCTGAGGATCAAACTCTTGTTGCAGTGGCTCTGGATAGCTTGATAGTGCTGCAACTCAGCCCGTTGCACCACCAGGGAGGCCCCTAATTTAACCATTTTAAATGATCTTGAGGGCGTGCACAGTGAATTTGCCAAATTTGCAGATGACACTATATACTTCTGGGCAGTGAGATGCCATGTCACAGGAATGAATTGCATGAAATTAGGATAAGACTATATGACTGGGCAGAAAAGTGCAAAAGAACTTCTTTATGGGCAAATGTGAGGTAGTGCACTTAGGGGGAAATGACATATTTTCCAAGCTATCAGGTAAAATCAAGGAAATAGGTCAATATGAAAAATAGAGGAAGCAAAATGGATAACATCATTTTATCACTTGAAAAAATGAATTTCTGATTACTAGAAGAACAGTTTTATAAAGGATAAAAAGAGTTAGAGAAAGATAAAATAAGATGTGAGTCTTAGAGTAACTGTAGTGGTGATAGGAAACTTGGCCATAGTCAGATTCCTATTTCAGTATCTGATCCCAGTCACTGTTTGTCCTTAAGCAGGTTACTTAACCTCTGTTAGCCTGTTTCCTCATCTGTCAAATCAGGGAGGTTGAAGTAGGTGATTGATAATGACCTATACAAAATCTAAGATTTTTAGCAGTTGTTTGTGAAGATTCACAACAGGTTTCTACAAACACTGGCTTAAGGCTTCACACATTTTTTAGGTTATCGTTCTTTACAAGTCTGACATGACTCAACTGGGTTGAGGGTCTCAGAAGGCTGAAATCAAGGTGATGATAGTGCTGGGTTCTTTTCTAGAGGCTCTGTAGAAGAATCTGTTTCCAAAGTCATTTAGGTGTTGGCCAAATTCAGTTCCTTTTTGTCCATTCAGTGGCTGCAGGACTGAGGGCCCCTTTTCCTTGCTGGCTTTCAGTCACAAGCTGCTCTCAACTCTGTTAGGCCTCTCACATTTTTTCCATACAGACCTCTCCATCTTCAAGCCAGCAACAACATGTCAACTCACCCTCATGCTTAGGTTATCTCTGACATTCTTTTGCTACCACTCACAGAAAGCACTTTGTTTTCAGGGCTCCTTTAAATAGATTGGACCCACCCAAATAATGTTCTTATCTTAAAGTTAATTGTAACAAATAGCATAATCCTAGAAATTATATTTCTTTATATTCACAAATTTTCAGGCCTAGAGCAGAAAATCTTTGGGAAGCAGTTTAGAAGTTCTGTATATCACAGTAAAATGCAAAGCAATTTAGTAGGTTTGGATTATAGATTAGTTAGGAACTAGAAAGGATTCATTGTCTTGCTTAGTGTATATCTTAAACGTTTTTGATGGCATAGTAAATCTTGTAACCTATTTTGTCATTTCTCAATTCTTATTTGAAGTTTTAAAATTATAGAATGGTTACAACTTTCTAGTTTTAATGTCTTACATTTGTGTCCCTATTGCTTGCTTGCTTGCTTACTTGTTTTAGTAATTCCCACATCATTGGGGTCTGTAGACCTACACTCTTTAACATTCTGAGCTAAAATTAGAACTGCCTTTGAGACTCTAATTAGGAGCTGTGGATTTGGGAGTAGGACTTTTTTGGAATTGTAGGCAGAGAAAAAATTTTATTCTCTGTTATTACCTCTCTGTAATTTCATTATATTTGAAACAGTATGGTTGATAAAGATCATTTTCAGATTATTCACTTGTAGGCAAAGATATTTATTTTAAGATCTTCTTGAAGAATAATATGATATTGAAATAATCTAAGACCCTTCTATCCAAAAATACCTCCCATATACACTTCCGTGAGATCTGAGGTTCTTCCATTACAATGTCTTGACTTAAAGTATTATCTTAACAGAATTATTTCAAAATACATATGACATAAAAAACCTAGTTTGGGGTCTCCCTGGTGGCTCAAGGGTTAAGTCTCAGCACAATGAAGCTATCCACAGTCACTGCAGCACGAGTTCGATCTCCGGCCAGGGAACTAACCCACATGGCACAGCAGACCTCTCCTGATTCGCTCACTGCTTCCCTCAGCAGTGTATTTCAGTCAGTCTGCCTGTTCTGCTCCCCACTCTGTCTCTGGTGAATCCTTTCACCTCCCCACACTTCTGGGCTGCACCCCAGCTCTTGTATTCATAAATAAATAAATCCTTGGGAAAAAAAACTAGTTTGGAGAGTATTACACATTCGTTAATATATCAACCATGATTTTCCAACTAACTTTGAAGGTTTTACGTTGGAGAGAATAGATTTTTGAGGAATTAGAATCCAGGTAAGTTTTGGGTAGAAAAAAAAGAGGCTCAGAAATATATAATCTAGGGAAGGTTAGCTCAGCCAGACATGTGGCCAGCAGGTGGACAGCAAAAGGTCACTGAGCAAGGAGCCCAGGACAAACACAAACTTCTAACATGTAATTTGAGAAATCCTAGATTGATATGGACTTTAGAGTTCCAGAGAAAGAAAGTTTTTGGTTTTCCATCTGACATAAAGCTGAAAGATTTAAAGCTATAGTAGTTTTTCAGTGTGGAATTTAGGGTGTTAAGCAGGAGAATGCTATTATACTCTCCAGTCCATTCATGTACTACATTTCAGTGACTTACTTAAAATAGTGATGGTATACTCTTGACGTTGATGGGTTTCTTCCTACTGAAAATAAAATTGAACCTAAGAGCAAAAACTAAGCATTTAAGGGCCTCCCCGGTGGCGCAGCGGTTAAGCGCTGCGCTGTGGAGCTGTCGGCAGCGGCGACGCAAGTTCGACGCCCGGCCGGGGAGAATCCCACATGGCGTGGCAGACCTCTCCTGCCTCGCCTGCTGCTCCCCTCAGCAGTGTATTTCTGATCTGCCTGTTCTGCTCCCTGCTCCGTGTCTGGTGAACCCTCTCGCCGCCTCACACCTCTGGCCTGTACCCCTGCTTGTATGTATAAATAAAAAAAAAAAACAAAAACAAAAAAACTAAGCATTTAAAAATACATAAAATTTAATAAAAAAAGAAAGAATGGCCTCTCTGGTAGTGCAGGGGTTAATAAGATCTCAGCACTATCAGGCTATCACCAGCCACTGCAGCATGAGTTTGATACCCGGCTAGGGAGCTAACCCAAATGGCGCAGCAGACCTCTCCTGTCTCGCCCACTGCTCCCCTCAGCAGTGTATTTCAGTAGATCTGCCTCTTCTACTCCTCACTCTGTCTCTGGTGAATCCTCTTATCCACCGCACCTCTGGCCTACACCCCAGTTCTTGTATGCATAAATAAATAAATCTTGAAAAAAAAAAAGAAAAAAGAAAGAAACAACAAAACAGCTATGTAAAATGATTTATGGTTTTCAAATATCCATAGGTATTATGGACGAAAGATGCTTTTCCTCATGATGTGTCATAATAACTTTGATAAAATGCTTGAAAAATATGTCCCATCTAAAGATTTGCCATATATTAAGGAATCTGTTAAAAACTTACGGCAAAAGGTATGTGGAAATGTTTATTATATGAACAACTTTAAAAGCAAAGTTTATTTGTCCAGGAAGATCAGGGATACAAATACTCTTCGATTATTTCTGTTGATAGGTCAGATTATATCTACAATAACATTTCAACAACTATAGTACTAAGCAGATATTGATAATGTGAAAAGTGTCTTATAAAAAGTAAACCATTTGTATATTTTTTGCAAAATTATGTTTAGTAATATAGAATTTTTCTGTGGTAAATTATGTCTTTCCTCTAATAACTTTGGGCTAAGGATTCATTTATGAAGGGATAACATTTCAAAGATGTATAGTAATACATATTTTAGAGCATTTTTGGCCTATTTTTTTTAAAATTTTCAGCTTAACTGATACTCGGGATATTTCATGTAAAACTTATTAAAATAATCATACAAGAAATTTTCTGACTAAAATGTTCAGGTTCTATTTTTGTGAGTCATTTGAGTATGAGTACAAGTATAGGAAAAAAGGTTTTAAATAGTTTTTATTGTTCTGTTTATTCACAGACTAATGTTACATCGGAATTTATGTAATATGTTCATATTTCCCATTTAGAATTTAGGCTTAAAGAAAAGCAGTTATTAAATACAGCATAATAATTTTTTTAATTTTCAATAGTTTTAGCAAGCCTACATTGTTTCCTATTAGCCATCCACATATTTTGTTGTTAGTATTAATTATAAGGTATTTTATATATCTGATACCCTTTAAAATACGCTTTCAATCATAAAAAAGATCAATAATGACAGCTATGAAAATTACATTGATGATTTATTTGACTTTACTAGCTTTAAGACTTTTTTACGCTGCCTTTTTTGTATTTATGTATAGGGTCTGGGGGAGATACCACTAGATACTCCTTCAGCAAAAGGAAGACGATCTCATACTGGCAGTGTTGGAAATACAAGATCATCGTCTGTTTCTAGAGATGCTTTTAATTCCTCTGAAAGGTAGGATCATTTGATAGTCCACATCATTAGAGAAATTACTCCTTAGTGATAACATTCTCATTTGGATGTTTTCATAAACTATCCCAGGAGTGTTTATAAAATTTTAATGGAGTTTTAAAAGTTGGTAAGAGGGCCTCCCTGGTGGTGCAGCGGTTAAGCGCTGGGCTGTGGAGCTGTCGGCAGCAGCGATGTGAGTTCTATGCCCAGCCAGGGAGAATCCCACATGGTGTGGCAGACCTCTCCCGCCTCCCCCGTTGCTCCCCTCAGCAGTGTATTTCTGATCTGCCTGTTCTGCTTCCCACTCTGTCTCTGGTGAACCCTCTCACCACCCCACACCTCTGGCCTGTACCCCAGCTTGTATGTATAAATAAATATATCTTTAAAAAATAAATAAATAAAAGTCGGTAAGAACTTAGAAAATGTGAGTTAATTGGTTTTAACGGGCAATTATATATTCACAAAACCTTGCTTTTACATGCACTAAACATTAGTAAATCTTTGGTGTTATTGCAATTGTCAGTATTAGGCCTGGCTCTGGATAGCTCTAAGTTTCATTTGTTTCTTGCTTTTTTTTTTAAATTTACAGTCTTTACCTTTCCCCCCCTTATTATAAAAGTAATAGATAATTATGGTTAAAGGAACAAAAAGCAATTTTAGAAAATACAAACATGAAAAGAGGGTGGACCCATCACCCATAATATCACTAACCAGAAAATACTACTATAAAATATTTTTGTAGACATAATTGTATATCAATTCTGTAACCTGCTTAAACCGCATATTAGCATTTAATAAATTGATAATATAATTTTTAGACCTCTTTTCAGAAGTATTATAGTGATATCTCCAATATATTTTTAAATATTTTGAGCTTTATTTTTATTGAGGTAATAATGATTTTACAACATGGTACATTTTAGGGTTACAGGGTCACACCTCTTCAAATGTATATTATTAAACCACGCTCACCACCAAATCACCATTGGTTCCCCTCACCCCTTTGCTTCTGACCGTAAAGCTTCCCTTTTAGTAAACTTATTTCTACAGCCAGAAGTCAGTGGTTTCTTTTGATTTAGTTTTGTCTGTTTCTTTGCTTTGTTTCTTTATATTCCACATGAGTGAAATCATCCAGTATTTGTCTTCTTCCCCCTGACTTATTTTGCTTAGCATAATCTCCTCCAGTTCCATCGAGATTGTCACAAATGACATCTTTTTTAAATAGCTGAATAATATTCCATTGTGTATCTATACCACATCTTTATCCAGTCATCTGTAATTGGCCCTTAGGTTCTTTCAATAGCTTGGCTATTGTAAATAGTGCTTCAGTGAACATAATAGTGCATATATCCCTTCTGATTAGTGTATTTGCATTATTGTGGGTAGATATCTAGGAGTGAGGTTGCTGAATTATACAGTTGATCAATTTTTATTGTTTTGAGAAACTCCATACTGTTTTCCATAGAAGCTGGACTAGTCTAAATTCCATTAACAATGTACCTTTTTCTCCACAATTTTGCCAACATTTCTTGCTTCTGGTCTTTCTGATATGGGTTATTCTCATGGGTATGATATGGTATCTCATTGTGCTTTTGCTGTGCAGTTCCCTGATGATAGGTGATAATGAGCATTTCTGTTGGTTATATGCATGTCTTCTTTGGAGAAATGTCTATTTACCTCTTGAATCCATATTTTGATTGACTTATTTTCTTTTGTTTAATTGTATGAGTTCTTTGTAGAGCTTGGTTATTAGCCCCTTGTCAGATGTATGATATACAAATATTTTTTCCCACTCCATAAAGTAAATATATGTTTGAATGATTTCTTTTGCTGTGCAGAATGTTATTAGTTTAATGATATCCCATTTGTTAATTTTTGCTTTGGTTTCCCTTGCCATGGTAGTCAAGTACCCAAAGACATCATTGAAACAAATGTCTCAGAGTGTTTTCTTTTATGCATTTTATGATTTCAGTTCTTAGCTCCAAGCCTTTGACCCATTTTAAATTAATTTTTGTATAAAGTCTCAGATAGTGGTCTAGTTTATTCTTTGCTTGTAACTGTCCCATTTTCCCTCCACTGTTTGTTGAAGATTCTTTCCTTTCTTCATAGTATTTTCTTCTCTCTGTAGCCATAAATTAACTGTCCTCAAACTGTGGGTTTATTTCTGGACTTCTCAGTTCTATTCCATTGATTTGTGTTTATTTTTACTCCAGTACTATACTGTTTTCGTTATTATAACTTTGTAGTATAGTTTAAAGTCAGTTGCATTCCTACATGCAAACAAGAAGCTAGAAGAGAAAGAAATTACAAAAGTGATCCCATTTACAATAAAAAAGTGAAAAGTATCAAAAAGAAAATAAAATTCATCTAAGTTAAGGCGGGGGGCAAAAAAGTTAACAGAGTAGGCTTCTGTCTTTGGAAAGTTCTGCTTGCAGGGCATCCCCGGTGGCGCAGCGGTTAAGCGCTGCGCTGTGGAGCTGTCGGCAGCGGCGACGCGAGTTCGACACCCGGCCAGGGAGAATCCCACATGGTGTGGCAGACCTCTCCTGCCTCGCCTGCTGCTCCCCTCAGCAGTGTATTTCTGATCTGCCTGTTCTGCTCCCTGCTCTGTCTCTGGTGAACCCTCTCGCCGCCCCACAGCTCTGGCTTGTACCCCAGCTTGTATGTATAAATAAAAAAAAATAAATCTTTAAAAAAAAAAAAAAAAGAAAGTTCTGCTTGCAAACAAATTTGGCCCTTGACTGGCATCTGGGAACTAGGAGGATTCTCACCACTCCCTAATTGATAAGGGTAGTTTACTGTGCCGAAATTATTTGGGCAAGCAATATAGTTTTTGTTGAAGACTTGCTTTACTTCTGGAGTCTGGGCATGGGCCATCTAATAAGCTTCACTGGTAGATAACAATTCAGATGTTTTGTCACAGTTTCTTGCTGGAGGAATTGTGTGCTGCTTGATTCCACTGGGAAAAGACTTTTGGAAGCTTGCCTCTGATTTCCTTCAGAATTTGACCCATGCATCTTTTCCCTTTGCTGATTTTACTTTGTATTCTGCTTTCATAAATTTTAGTGAAACTAAATACTGAACCCTGTGAGTCCTAGTTGATCAACAATGCCAGGGACTCCCAACATAGATTTTGTGGTTATGGGTTATATCATTTTTTGAAAAAAGGAATGTATAATGAGAATTACTGTATTTTGTTTTTAATAGGAAATCAATATGAAATTATATTTGTTTTTCTTTTACCTTAGAGAGGTAACTGAAATTCGTGAAGTCACCCGTAAACCAGTTCCCCGTAATTCTTTAGAAAGTGCTGAGTACATTAAAGCCATAACAGGTTTATTAAATGCAAAGGACTTTCGTGATCGCATTAATGGGATTAAGCAACTTTTAGCAGACACTGAAAACAATCAAGAACTTGTTGTTGGAAACATCGTGAAGGTAATTTTCTTTTTCAATCTGTGACTAATACAGTTTATTAATATTTTAAAAAATGCCCTAAATCTTAGTACTTTATATATACTATTTTAAACTGTTAATATCTACTTAGTAAAAATAATGGATTTTTAAGGTTTTACTATAATAAAGGCATTCTAGAGCAATCAAAATAATTGGAAAAAAATGAATAGCCATTTAATTGTCTGAATCATCACACTAAATGGTAACTCCTTGAAAACTGCATTCTCAGTGTGCTAGTAACCTGGCATTCAGTAAATATATGTTGAGTGCATCAATAAATATTTTATAAAGCAGGGTATTTAAACTTGATATTACTTTGAAATGGATATTAAAATTTATATATATAAGTTAGAAATTTGTATATACGTATTTGTATACTTACTTTTAGGAAAGGAAGTAATATAAATAGATATTAATCTGTGTTAGTGGTAGCAGACCATAGGTTGTGCCTCATTGGAATTTAGTTTAATTAATTTCCATTAGTAATTTTTAAATTCCATTTAAAATTTATATCGTGTGCATTAAACTTGGCGAACATAATGTAACTACTCTTTGAATTCTACTGGTGTTGTCTCTTAATTTTAAGAAGAAAAAGTACCACATTACCATTTTTTGTGAAAAACAGAAAATTACATTTTCTGATGTCTATTGAGTACCAGTTAACCTCCTGGGAAGACTAGTCTTAACATGAAAAATGTTACTTATGTATCAGTTTTATACACACACACACACACACACACACACACACACACACACACACACACACAGATCTATTTATATAGAGAAATAGCTATATATCTATTTGTCTACATATATATATATACTGTGTATACTATTAACTAATACATATATATATGACTGATATGACATATATATATGACTGATATATGTATTAGTTAATAGTCCCAGCCTCAGGCAGTAGCTCTTTTCTCACCTGATGTGACTAAAGTATTGCTTAGCATTCACTTTATTATATCTGTGAAAGTTAAGAATTCTGAAGGGCAAGAAATAATTGTTAAAATAATCAGACTAAAAGGTAATAATACAAGCTGAAATTATATTATTGCATCTATAATTTCATGAGAAATCTAAATTGAAATGAGGTCAAATCTCTATATAGTAAAACTTACATGTTGACTTCTGCTATAAATAACAATTAAATTTTTCCAGATTCTTAGATTAGCGAAGCTAACCTGCAACTTCCAGAAAACAGCATTTTTATCACATTTCAGAAAGTCAGTTTTCCAACTACTGAACTAGATTTCTCAAACTTAATTCATTAGGGTGTTTTTTGGGGATTTTTTTTTTGGCGCTTTTTCTTTTTGCTGTAAGAAAATTTGACACTTGGATTTAGTTTCTAAATTTTTATGAAGTTTCTATTAAGTTCAGGTATAATAAGATGTGTGTGTCTGTTTAAACAGTACACTGAACTAGGAGGAATGCTTTTACTAAAATATGAAATGCCAAAAGGAATTTAAATGTAATAGCTATTAACATTATTTAACTTAAATAATTTACCAATTTATTTTCAGATCTTTGATGCTTTTAAATCTCGACTTCATGATTCCAATAGTAAAGTAAATCTGGTGGCTCTAGAAACAATGCACAAAATGATTCCTTTGCTTAGAGACAACTTATCTCCTATAATTAATATGCTCATTCCAGCAATAGTAGATAATAATCTGAATTCCAAGAATCCAGGCATCTATGCTGCTGCTACAAATGTTGTCCAGGCCCTGAGTCAATATGTAGGTAAGAGATCTTGTCTTGACATTATAGTACTTTGACATTACTTTCGTACTTTTTGATTCTACATATTTTGATTCTAAAGCATTTTTTAATACTGAAATACTTGCTTTTCAATTTCTTGTCAATGTTATAATCATTTTATATTCCTAGTATTTTACTGATTTTTAGTTTTCAAATACTATCTCATTAAATTGAGTTTTTATTCCCATATCTTTGACTTTTCAGTTCTTCTACATGATACAAAACTAACTAAAATAGATCATGGATTTAAATGTAAAACATAATTGTAAAGCTTTTAGAAGACATTGAGGAACTCTTCTGGACCTTAGGGTCTGGCAAATAGTTCTTAGCATGACACTAAAAACATGATAGATAAAAATTGATAAACTGACTACATCAAAATTCAAAACATTTGTTCTGCAACACATCCTATTGAGAAGATGAAGAGATTAACTGTAGATAGGAAAAAATATCTGACAGAGAACTCATATCTAGAATAAAGAACCCTCAATATTCAACATTAAAAAAAGTCAAACTAAAAAATGACAAAAACATGTAACATTTCACTAAAGAGAATATATATAGATGACAAATGTATTAAAAAAATGTTCATTATTACTAGTTTTTAAAGACATGAAATGCAAACTAAGACCATGATTACTATACAAATGTCTTTGTTCCGGCTGCTGTAACAAACATCCACACAATGGATGATTTTTAAACAACTAACTTTTATTTCTCAAAGTTCTGGAGACTGGGAATTTCAAGAAAAAGGCACTAGCAGCATCCGTGTCTGGCAAGGGCTCACTTTTTGGTTTATAAATGGCCATCTTCTACCATGTTTTCAAATGGTGGCAGGGCAAAGGGGTTCTTTGGGGCCTCTTTTTAATGTACTTATCCCATTTGAAAGGTCTTTCTTGATGACCTAATCACCTCCCAAAGTCCATACCACCAAATACCCTTGCACTGGGAATTGGGTTGCAACCTGTCAGTTTTGGAGGGACACAAACATTCATTCTATGTCAAGTGGTAGAACAGCTAAAATTTAAAAAGTGATTACTCTAAATGATAACAAGGTTTCAGAGAAACTGTATCTCTCATATATTTCTAATAACAATGTAAATAAAATGGTTTAGCTACTCTAGAAAATAACTTGGCGGTTTCTTAAAAAACTAAAAATATCCTTACCAGAAAACCTATCAATTGCATTCCTAGGCATTGATACCATAAAAATGAGAATTTTTGTCCATGCAAAAGCATGTATAGTTATTGATAGCGACTTTGTTTGTGATAACCCCAAACTGGAAACAACCAAGATGTAATTCCCTGAGTAATGTTGGAGCAAACTTTGATACATCCATACCATAGAGTACTACTTAGCAATAAAAATAAACTAACTTTTGTTATACATAACAATTTGGATCTCTAGGGTATTATACTGCCTGGAAAAAGCCAGCCCCCAAAATGGAATCACGTAGGATTCCATTAGTATAACCTCAGTGTGACAAAATTACAGAGAAATAAGTTTGACAGAACTACAGAAAAACAAATGTGAAACAAAATTACACAAAAAAACAGATGAGTGGTTGTCAAGAGTTTAGGAGGAGTTCAGGAGAAGAGTCTAGATATAACTAAGAAGAGGGCCTCCCCGGTGGTGCAACGGTTGAGCGCTGCGCTGTGGAGCTGTCGACGCGAGTTCGATGCCCAGCCGGGGAGAATCCCACATGGTGCAGCAGACCTCTCCTGCCTCGCCCGCTGCTACCCTCAGCAGTGTACTTCTGCTCTGCCTGTTCTGCTCCCCACTCTGTCTCTGGTGAACCCTCTCACTGCCCCACGCCTCTGGCCTACACCCCAGCTTGTATGTAAAAAAAAAAAAATTTTAGATATAACTAAGAAGATAGTAGTACTAGGGGAATCTTTTTGGTGATAGAATAGTTCTGTCTTAATTGTAGCCATAGTTGTACATCTACACATGTGATGAGGTGGAACTATATACACATATTGTGCCAACTTCAGATTCCTTGTTTTGATATTATACTCTAGTTACATTAAATGTAACCTTTGGGTGAGTTACATAGGATATGTCTGTACTATCTTTGCAACTTCCTGTGAATTTATAATTATTTCAAAATGAAACTTTGAAAAAAAATCAATAAAGGTAAAAAACTACCCCCAAAAGAAATTTTCTGTTTTTTATAAATCTAGATAAATTTTATTTGAAATAAGATGCCTAGAAGATAAGTAGTCCTTCCTTTATTATACTTCTGATATCTTCTTTAATATTCTATGAGGTATTTTTATTTCTCATTTTCTGTGAGTATTCTCTGGTAGACTTTATAGAGAATTTTAAATAGAGTCTAAAAATATGTAGATTAAAGAGCTTAACACATTTGCATTTATTTGCATATTTCCCATTCAGTGTTAACTAGAAAATAACTAAAATCTTGAAACTCTTTAAACATGTGTCTTTGCATTGTTCTTTTTGTTTAGACAATTACTTACTTCTACAGCCATTTTGCACAAAAGCTCAATTTTTAAATGGAAAAGCAAAACAGGATATGACTGAAAAGCTTGCTGGTAAATATTTTTGAATTGTTATTTCTAAAGAAATATTAACTAAGTGTCAAGTGATGGGCATTTAAATTTAATTTTAGGTAAGCTACTAAATTCAGTATGATTACCCTTGAATAGAAATAAATCACATAATGATCCACAAGAGAACCTTTTAATATTTACCCAAATTTTTCTTCAAACTAACTTTGTGCTTTTCCCCTCCAGTGTTTAGTTTTCCTGTTAGTAGCAATAACAGGATAAATAAAATGACATTAAAATCAAATATTGGTATTCATAGAAAACTGCTGTTTCAAATTATATGTTTGGTAAATTACATCCATGGGTTTTTTAAAAATGTGTGAATTTCTATTTAACTACATGTATTGAATAGTGAGATGAATTTTGGGTTGATTCCTATCTTTATTATTTTATTACCTTTACCTGAACTAATCATCATATGTGGAATTCTAATGCTTGAACATCCCAATCTTGGGGAGGAAAGTATCTGACCTTATTTTAAAGACACTTAACATTTTAGGACAAATGGCATATGGAAGCTTAAAATATTTGATGTATTTTTCAATTAGCAGAACTTGAATTTATTTCCAAAAAAATTCACTGTCATATTTTTGTGTTTTAGATATTGTTATGGAACTTTATCAAAGGAAGCCCCATGCCACAGAACAGAAAGTGTTGGTTGTTTTATGGCATCTCTTAGGAAACATGACAAATAGTGGCTCTCTGCCTGGAGCTGGAGGAAATATACGAACAGCCACAGCTAAATTATCAAAAGCACTTTTTGCACAAATGGGTCAGAATCTATTAATTCAGGCTGCATGTCAACCACCACATATCAAAAAAAGTTTAGAGGAATTGCTTGATGTAACAATTTGAAATGAATTATGAAACTTTGATGAAATAGGGTATGATGAACAAAACTGTTTACATGATGACAAATGGAACTTTTTTAAAGTTACATTTTCAGTGCCTGCATTTCTCATCCAGTAAATTAAGTTAGTGGCTATTTTTATTTGCAGCTTAAAAGTACACATTTGTCCTGTATCAGCACTATCACTTGTACCCATCACACACAAACCTAATTAATGTAACCTAATATTCATGAAATCTGAGGCACGTGGAATGAATCCAATTTAATATTTTGAGAAAAGTCCTGCTCATTTGCACTATTCTATAGAAACTGCAATTTGTTGCCATATATGTACAATTAGATTTATAATTAAAAATATACTTTTTATTATGTAATCATGTTCTGCTATGTCTCATTACTCAACCTTATTTTATAAAGTGGAAGATAAGTCATTGAACTATGTTATCACAAACTAAGTTTTATGTGCTATTTGTGAAAAACATGTATTTCCAAAATCAGTCCGCTAATATCGTGCAGTATTAGCTTGCTTTTGCTGCTGTGTTAATGTGATATATTTGCTTACCATTTGGGTTTAATTATCTACATAATTGTGAAATTTAACAAATTATAATAAAGCATGATGACCAAAGTTTTAGAATACATTTAAACATTTTAAATGTGTGTTTAACAAAATGTATTGAATGTAACTTCCCTATTTTTGTGTGCAAATACTAAATTTTATTTCTATATGTCCCGACATTTATAAAGGTGTTATTTTGCTGCCCAGTTGTGTAATTCTCAAATAGTGCCAGGTCTTCTTTAGATTTTCTCAGAATTCTTGGGCTATAAGTACTGTATGCATCTTAAAAAAGAAAAGGAATGTTATCAAATAAAAAGTTTTATTTCTGTAGATGTGTGAGAGGTGTCCTATTTTTCCAACTTTCACTTGATATATTAATACTGACCTAACAGTAAACCTGTGTTATAATTGTAACTTTATGAAAAATTCCCTGTGTGGCCTGGGGCAAGTCATTTGCCGAGTCTAGGGCTCAGTTTTCTCATTTCTAAAATGTGATGGGTAGGTTATATGATTTTTAAGGTCCTGTCTGATTCTAGAATTCTGTAATTCTGTATTGTGGTTTACTTTATGATCACTTTATTACAATTGTGAACTATCTTTGTTCTTTTTCTTTTGTCACTGGCCAGTTTTCTAATATTTTTGTCTTTAACATTGTAATTCTTTGTATTAATTTGTGACTCCTGAGGAAAAAAAAACAAAAATAAGTTTTATTGACATCTGAAGCTAAACTGAAAAGAGAGGGAAAATTTGGTTGCTTTTTCTATTTATATGCAATATTTTATCATTACAAATCTCAAAATTCACAAATTTAATAATGGGCTTTATTAAATGATTTATGAATGGAGCAGCATCACTCTAGATACTACAATGACTTACACAAGATGGGGGTTTTTGTTTTTTGCATAAAGATTTATTTATTTTTGCATACAAGCTGCGGTGCAGGCCAGAGGTGTGGGTCGGTGAGAGGGTTCACCAGAGACAAAGTGGGGAGCAGAACTGGCAGATCGACTGAAATACACTGCTGAGGGGAGAAGCAGGCGAAGCAGGAGAAGTCTGCTGCACCATGTGGGATTCTCCCCAGCCAGGCATCGAACTCTCACCGCAGCTGCCAACAGCTCCACAGCGGTGCGCTAACCCGTTGTGCCACCAGGGAGGCCCCCAAGATGGGGTTTTTCAATAGACAGAGGTAGGAAATGCTTATTAGCAAAAGAAAAAGGGGTTTTTTGTTTGTTTTATTTGTGTATAGATATGTAGATACATAGATACAGATATCTATATAGAGATCTTTATAGATATCTTTACAGATATCTATATAGAGATCTTTATATCTATAAAGATCTTTATATCTATAAAGATATCTATATAGATATGTATATATATATATCTTTATATCTATATCTATAAAGATCTTTATATCTATAAAGATCTCTATATATATATCTCTATATATATATCTTTATATCTATAAAGATCTCTATATAGATATCTGTAAAGATATCTATAAGATCTCTATATAGATATCTGTATATATATATATACATATCTATATAGAGATCTTTATAGATATAAAGATCTCTATATAGATATCTGTAAAGATATCTATAAAGATCTCTATATAGATATCTGTATCTATGTATCTATACACACACACACAAGAACTGGGGTTTAGGCCAGAGGTGTGGGGGTGGTGAGAGGATTCACCAGAGACAGAGTGGGGAACAGAACAGGCAGATTGAAGTACACTGCTGAGGTGAGCAGTGGGTGAGGCAGGAGAGATCTGCTGCACCATGTGGGAATCTCCCTGCCGGGGATCGAACTCTGCTCAGTGGCTGTGGATAGTTTCATAGGCTGAGACTTAACCCATTGGGCCACCAGGGAGGCCCCAAAAGGAAAGATTATTTCAAGTAAAACCATCTGCCTTGTTTTTCCTATTGTTAACAGTTCCCCCCATTGATCATAATCTCAGCCTGAGAGTTCTGATCAAAAGTTAGGGCATCAGCACCACTTCCAGCTTCTATTTCTCAGTTTTTGTTAATATGCTGTGGTAGTCACAGGTCATTTAAACCATGACTTCAAGTTCACATTTTTTTAAGTCAATCCTCCTCACTTCTCTGAGGTTCTAGTCTCGATGAGTTCTTTTTCTGGGTGGTCAGCAGCTAAAAATATGCATTTACAGCTTTTAAAAGAATACAAAGTGCCAAGGGAATTAATAACACTATAGGCAGGGTAATTCCCAATGCTTTGAATATGCTTCAGAACCAAGTTCCCAGGATGCAAATCAAAGTCCCTACCAAAGGAATCTTAAGCCAAAGGCTTACTCAGTTTCAACTTCCAGAAGTGTTAATCCAGGCACAGCATATGGTGTAGTTTTGAACTTGAGCAAATATAGACGCTTACATGGTTGCAAATGAGCTTAGCTTTTAAAATGATATGAAGCACATGAAATTTTTTTTAAAAGATTTATTTATTTATGCATACAAGTTGGGGTACAGGCCAGAAGCATGGGGCGGCGAGAGGGTTCACTAGAGAGAGTAGGGAGCAGAATAGGCAGATCGATGGAAATACACTGCTGAGGGGAGTAGTGAGCAAGGCAGGAGAGATCTGCTGTGCCATGTGGGAATCTCCCTGGCCGGGTGTCGAACTCACATTGCCATTGTCGACAGCTCCACAGCGCAGTGCTTAACCTTCGTGCCACCAGGGAGGCCCACATGAAATTATTTTGATAACATTCTTGTTTTCTAGGTAAAGTACTTAAAAAGCATGAAAAAAACCCTTCACAATATCTTATCCAGAGCAGAAAACTTTGTCTATTTAACAGATGAAAAAAAATTGAGGGTCTTAGTTCCATATAAGTAAACTATTGATATTAAAATTTATTTTTTAAAACAATAAATTTATTAAATTTTATCCAGTTTGATTACACACAAAATTTCTTTTTTTTTTTAAAGATGTATTTATTTATGCATACAAGAGCTGGGGTCTAGGCCAGAAATGTGGGGGGGGGGTGGGAGGGGAGGCCGTGCACGAAAGGATCCACCAGAGACAGAGTGGGGAGCAGAACTGGTAGATCTACTGAAATACACTGCTGAGGGGAGCAGAGGACGAGACAGGAGAGGTCTACTGTGCCATGTGGGTTAGCTCTCTGGCCAGGGATTAAACTCAGGCTGCAGTGGCTGCAGATAGCTTCATAGTGCTGAGACTTAACCCCTTGTGCCACCAGGGAGGGCCTTGATTACACACAAAATTTCTTTCCTGAGATTCTGCTTTCACAAATCTTTAACTTTCCTTGCTACATTCAAGTTTTGCCTTTAAATAGCCAGTCTCACTTTAGAACAAATTGTCTTGCTTTTGCCCTGTTATTTCTGGCAACTTTAATTTGATATATTTATTAGAATTATTAACCTTTAGAAGCCTCAATTCCAGTGAAAACTGAAAAACAAGTTGTTAAAAAACAGTTCACAAGCTTAGAGATCTAATTAACTCTGTGAAATGATTTACGAATCTAGCAGCATCCCACATAAATACTGCAAAGGATTATGCAAAATGGAATTTTTTTTTAATATATATATATTTTTTAAGATTTATTTGTTTATACATACAAGCTGGGGTACCGGCCAGACCTGTGGGGCAGTGAGAGAGTTCACCAGAGACAGAGTGGGGAGCAGAACAGGCAGATCAGAAATACACTGCTGAGGGGAGCAGCGGGCAAGGCAGGAGAGGTCTACCACGCCATGTGGGATTCTCCCCGGCTGGGTGTTGAACTCACATCGCACGCTGCCGACAGCTCCACAGCGCAGAGCTCAACCGTTGCGCCACCAGGGAGGCCCCCCAAAATGGAAAATTTTTAAAGACAGAAAGAGGGTGGGGCAAGGGTGTTAGCAAAAGAGTATTTCAGGTAAGACCATCTTCAGAGGAAAGAGAGGGGATCTTATACAGATTACCTCACTGGTGGTGATTTGGAAACTCTAGATTGATTGGTTTAGCATTATACTCGGGAGAGGCTAAAACTGCAAAGAAATAGGTATTAAGTCTGGGTGAAGATCCAGCATGAATGATTCCATTTTGGGCTGGTTTTTCTATTTTAACAAAACAATTTTGAATTGCTTGGTGGCTTTTCGTTTATGATTTTGCTTCATGGTCTTTTAAAAATGCTCAGCTATAGTCAGAGTTCAGTCAGGCTAGTTTCCTCCATGCCTTTTTATTGATCCACTAATTTTGAGACAGGCAAGGTAAAATAAATTTTGAACCTGATAGGATAAGAGTTGCCTTATGTCCTGTATGAACAAGGGAACTGAATCAAGGGCTGAGCTAGGCTGAGTTGCTCAACTACCTATTTGAACAGATAGACTAAATCAAACACTGTTGGCCCCTATTTGTAGCAGTCTAATATCAGGGGTGAGGGCCAGAGGTTGCAGGTGTGAAAGAATTCACCAGAGGCTGAGTGGAGAACTAAAAAGTCAGATTTGTTTAACTACCATGTCAGAGAGAAAGGGGCAAGATGGGACAGGTCTGTGTGGGAAGGAAGATTTGAGACTGTTTTTACGCTGTTTTTGCTGACTTTCTTACTTGGGGTGCCAGTTTGCAACAGTCATATGCTGGGATATCTGATCTCAGGCACAGACCTTCGACACAGAATGTATCCTGGCCCTGCTTCTGCATTCCTGGAGCGGAGCTGGTTTTTCTGGTCATGATGGTCTGTGTTATGGTCCAGTTTCCATGGCAACCTTTTAGATTCTCTTATCCAAGCTTCACAAACTTGCCTTCTAGGCAAGGAGTGTGGGGACTTAGTTTTTAACCGTGTTAAAGGATACCATGACACTAACCCAATATTTTGCCTAAATAATTTGACCCACCAGATGGACCACAGGTACCATGCTAGACAAAAATGGTTAGATCCTGACTAATGATTGTCTCGAAATGTCCTGGAGGGAGAAGGCTGAGAACACACATGTAAAGTGGAATGTAACCTGCCTGCACAGGCCCCAGGCAAAACCCAACCCAGATCAAGCTGTGATGTTGTTCTCCTCCACCCCATCTCAATGATCTACTCCTTAATTATCTCCTCCGAATTCCCTCAAGGAGCAAAGCTAGTTCTTCTTTCCAATGCTGGTTCTTTTGCACATGAGTCTCGAAGAAAAACCTTGGCTGGTTCACCTGAAACTCTAGTGAATTCTTTGTTCTAGCAGGTACCCAGTCCCACAGAATTTTGGGGGTCTGTAGCAATTTCGGGTTATAATCTATTTATAAAAAAGGCTGCTCAAGCAGGACAGGAGACCATATTTACTTTATGAACCCCCAAAATGCAAAAGACTAAAGGATTTCTAAATAGGCTTTAAAGTCTGCTCCAGATACTTTCTTTTTTGTTTGAAATTTATATAATAGGCCAATCAGTGCAGGCAGGAAAAATTCTAGAAATAGAATTTTTATAAAAGTTGAGCCATAATTTTGCTTAGTCCTTAAGATGTCAAAGACTGAGGCTTTGCAATTATGGGGCCAGTCTCCCCAAAAGGGTGAGAAAAAGTTCACTACGTTCTGAGTAGGCTTCTTATTACCTTCAGATGGGTCAATCAAGATCCTGCGAACTTTGGGAGCTCTATTACCATTAATTAAAAAATGCTTTGGGGGCTTCCCTTTGGGGAGCAAGGGGTTAAGTCTCATCACTATGAAGCTATTCACAGCCACTGCAGCAGTAATTTGAGTTCAACCCCCGGCCAGGGAGCTGACCCACATGGCACAGCAGACCTCTCCTGTTTCGCCCACTGCTCGCCTCAGCAGTGTATTTCAGTAGATCCGCCTGTTCTCCTCCCCACTCTGTCTCTGGTGAATCGTCTCACCTCCTCCCACCCCACACCTCTGGCCTACATCCCAGCTCTTGTATGCATAAATAAATAAATCTTAAAAGAAAAAGTCTTCACATACATAAAAAGACGGCCTACAGAATGGGAAAAATATTTGTATAGCACACATCTGACAAGGGGCTAATCTCCAAAATTTACAAAGTTTTTACCTAATTCAACAACAAAGAAACAAATGACCCAATTAAAAAATAGGCAAAGGACCTCAACAGACAGTTCTCTAAAGAAAATATTCAGATGACCTACAGACATATGAAAAAATGTTCAACATTACTTATTATAAGTGAAAATACAAACTAAAATCACTTTGAGATACCACCTTACGCCTGTGAGAATGGTCTACATAAAAAAGAATGGAACTGGGCCTCCCTGGTGGCACAACAGGTTGAGTCTCAGCACTATGAAACTACCATAGCCACTGCAGCACAAGTTTGATCCCTGGCCAGGGAGCTTCCCACATGGCGCTGCAGACCTCTCCTGCCTCAACCACTGCTCCCCTGTGCAGTGTATTTCAGTTAGTCTCTCTGTTCTGCTCCCTGCTCTGTCTGTGGTGAATCCTCTCACCATGCCTATACCCCAGCTCTTGTATGCATAAATAAATAAATCTTAAAAAAATGGAATTAACAAATATTGGTGAGGTTGTAGTGAAAAAGGAATGCTCATCCATTGTTGGTGGGGAATGCAAATTGGTATAGCCTCTGTGGAAAACAGTATTGCAATTTCTTAAGAAAATAAAAATGGAAATTTCCTATGATCCAGAAATATCTCTATTAGGTATTTATCCAAATAATATGAAAACTATAACATGAAAAGATTTATCTACACCTATATACATAGCAGCACTGTTCACAATTGCCAAGTCATGAAAACAACCCAAGTGCTCTTCAATAGATGAATGGCTGGAGAAATTGTGGAACATATACTCAGTGGAGTATTACTCAGCTGTGAAGAAAGATGAAACAGTATTTGGAACAAAATGAATGGACTTAGAGGTGATTATGTTGAGTGAAACAAATGAAAAAATGAAAGTCAGATTTTGGGTGATTTCACTCATGTGTGAAATATAAATACCCCTCAAAATTATACACGAACAATGGAATAAAAATGTATATTCTGCAAAAAGGAAGATAATAGTTACCAGAGGGAGCAAGGGAAAGTATAGAAGGGATAGGGGAAGGAGGCAGATAAGATATGGGTGGTTTGGTGGAAGGAGAAAAACAGGTGACATTAACATCAGGGTAATTTGAGAAGTGGTATAAATAAAAGACTATTTACAATGACAGGATACAGGAAAGCTGAAATTTGTAAGAAGAAAGTGATATGGAGAGGGTCAAATCCCTGCATGGAGGTAGCTAGGGGAAGACTGACCTCTTTCTTTCGTTCCATTCTTTCAAGACTCCTTGTGGGCCAGACCCAACCAGAAACCGGGAGGAAGGCACCCAATAACACAGCCCACAGAGTCAATCCTCAGCAGATAGAGCAGGTGGAGAAGGGTGGACAGTTGATCTGGACAAGCAAATGGAAAAAATTCATTACGTTAATTGATAACACCTTTTCCATCTGTTTAATCTCTGTTCTTTCAGTTTCAGAAGTCACCTGGCTTTATAATTTAACTTTTTCTTAGCAGTGGAGAAAACCAGTGAACGTTTTTAAGGAGAGAGAGAGAGACAGCATTGGCTTGAAAGATGAGATGTCTAAAAGTAGACAATGGAAACAATGAGTTTATAGTGAATAAAGTTGCAAAAGCTGAGGATGGATTTTTGCAAAATGACTGTTAGAAGGGGGATGGGATCTCAGACCTAATTTTATTTATTGATTAATTTCAGACCACCCTGGGTATATTGGAAAAAGAAGAGTGAAGATTCTGGCATTCAGAGTAGGAATGAGAGTGCCTGAAGCAAACTCTAGCTTGCCTTCCCAACGTCTTCCTCTCTTAATTGTGCCCTCACGTGGTAAACATCTATAATAGCAGTTGTTGGTTAAACCTGGAACAAACGTGGTTGCACTGTCAGAGAATTTTTAAAAAATTTAGCTTGTAGAAGAACTGAGACTGAAAGCTACAACTAGATGCAGTTTGATGAAAGTGAAGGTAGTTGATAGATTTTGATATTTGTAAGCAAAGGTGGTTTGAGAGGATTTATGATTAACCGGACTGTGGAAAGGGAACATCAACTTGCAGAGAAACATTTCTGGGACTAGATTCCAGAGGAGAAAGTTACTGAACATGGAACTAGAGATTACCTGGAATGTGGTGGGTGAACTCAGGAAACTTGTCATTGAAACGGGAGAGGCCAGATTCTGGAAATACTTTTTTCCTCTGAAAGTGAGGTTGGGAGTATAACTCAAGAGGGTGCTGGAATTGTCAACCCTGAGCAGCCTCCATTTATCCAAAGGACAAATTTACATACCCCGTTAATAATCAGTTCCGCAAGCCCCTAACTCCACTACATTTCCTCTTTAGGAAACTTGAGTGGATCCAGGTTCATGCCACCTAGACATTTGGGGGTTTAAGGTTGAATTTCTTACTACTTTTAGGTAGATAGGTAAAGACTGAGTAATGGTTGGGAAAACCGTACAAGATTTACAAAATGAAGAACAGTATATTGCTTGGGGTACGGGCCATATTTAAGGCGTGCTAAAGTCCCCAAACACTCTCATCTTGGGAAGTCACCAAAGATCAGGAGAAACCGGGTAGGAGGAGGCTCCGCCCTCCAGGACCCCGCGTAGGGGAAGCCAGCGTGCTGCGCAGCCACGTGACACTCCGCCTCCCGGGATTCCGACGCATGCGCAGTGCGCTCTCGGCGAGGCAGAGGAGGCGGCGGCGGCGGCTGCTGCGGTGGCTGTGGAGACGACAACGGTGGAAGTGCCATCTTCGGCTTGGTTGGCCCTGGCTGCGGCTCATGGCATTGAGTAATCTCCATCGTCAGGTGAGCTGGGGCGGGCCCCTTAGATTTAGCTGGAGGGGTGATCCGCGGGGCCGGAAGTGGCCCGCCTTGTGTCAGGCCGCGCTGGGGCCGCGGCCTCCCTCTCCCGCTCAGTTTGAGGCCTGGCCTGGCCGCGGCGCCCAGCTGTCGGCTCCTTTCTCCTTCCCACCTGTTGGGTGGGAGCTGTGGAGGTTTCTTTTCTTAGGCCAAACGTTTTCCTGACCGGTGCCTGATGACGGGCGGGGAAATGTGGGCTTCCACTTTGATTTAGGAAGCGATGTGCGGGTAAGTCTGAAGCCCCTGCTTCCCCCAGAGCTGGAGAGAGTGACTGGGACGACTGGAAGTGGAAGGGGCTTAATAGTAGCAGCCATAGGATTGGGAGATAGAATACAAATTGTGTTAATGAAGCTTTTTGGCGCCTTGTATGGCGCGTTCCGCGTTTTTACTGCTTAAACCACACCTGGGATTCTGGGTTACAGCACCCCAAAGATCTGCCAAAGCTTTTGGCAGGATAGGATAGAAACAGAAAAAACAGACATTAAAGATTATAGTAGGACCTCTTAAAGGAATCTATTAGGAATGTTTCTCTTTTGTAGCTTTGGACCAGTATACTCTTTGTCAGTCTGAAAATCGCATCTTTGAGTAAATAATTAATGCTGTATGTTAATAGGGAAAGCTAGTTTGGTGTATTTTTGATGACATTAAAATAACGGTATTTTATGACGATTAAAATACTACTTTTTGTTTGATATTACTGTTGCCTTTTCTTTGAGAATTTAAGATTATTTGGTGACTGATCCATTCTGTTCACAAATACTTTAAATTTTTCTACAGCTGGAAAAGTTGAAGCTTGAGAAAGCAGGCTTCATACAGGAAATACGAAGTTTATGTTGGGGTTTGTGTTTTTGACTTACTGGGAGTTTCAGTGAGCTGAAAAAAATAAACCACAAGTAACAATTGCAGGTGCCCCCCCCCTTTATAATCTTTATAAACGATAAAGATTTATAAATTATAAATTATACCTCTTTATAATCTCCTTGTGTTAGAAAAGTTGGAACTTTGCATTGTTCAGCCTCATAGGGACAAAATGAAGGAAAAGAGTTCTGCTAAAGAGCACTAGTTTTTAGATTATGAATGCTGGAATAATTAGTAGCTGATTAAAGATGGGTAATTAGTAAATGATATATTTGAAGTCAGACTTGAAAAGCAGAATTTTTTTTTGATTTCCCAATATTTTTATGTGTTTACAGTTGAATAAGAAAAAATAATTTTATAAATCAAATGATTAAAAAGTGCATGTTTATTTTCAAGTGAAAGAAGAGACCCTTCTGTGATGTTAATAATTCTACATAAAGCGCAGGATTTTCTTTTTTGAAAAATAGCCAAAGGAGGAAGAAAGGGCTATTTCCAGTCTAATGGTGATTCCTTTTTTTCAAAACCCTGAAGATGATGTAGACTTATTTATGTAGAGAGAGACAGACTGACAGACACTTAACACACATTTTTGGAATCTAAGTGTTTAGTATGTGGAAACTAGAAAAACTTTTTCGTTTGCAAAAAAGGGAAGCAGCTGGTCTGAAGCATTCTGCAGTTTGAAAATGCTGATTTTGTGGAGGAGATAATGACTACTTAAGCTGTATCAAGAGTAGTGTAATAAAAAGGGGCTGCTTAGTTCCTGTGTCAGGGTATTCTAAATAAATAAATCATACTATACTAGAACATAGTAAATTCTATGAATAAAAGGGAAAAAAAAGAGGAAGGTAAAGGGGATCTTGTGTGCTTGGGATGGAAGCAAATTACAATTTTAAATAGAATGGCCCAGGTAGGTCTTACTGGAAGTTGGCATGTTAGTGAAGGAGGAGGTGAGGAAGTAAGTTAGTCATATGGGTAGAAAATCACTCTGAATAGAGGGCACAGCCAATGTCAAGGCGCTAAGGCTGGGGAGAGTAGTCTTTTTAAGGCATAGCAAGGTATCTGTGACTGCAGTGATTGAAAGGTGAAGAATAATCGAATATGAGGTCAAAGAAGTAAGTGGTGAGAGTAGTGGCATTCATTTTCATTCTATGAAATGGAGCACTGGAGTGAAATAAATGAATAGAACATAAATATCTTAAAACATAAGTGTTTTAAAATGTTTAAAAAAGTATCTACTGTGTTGAGAAATAACTGAGGACAGGAAAGTGGGTAGAACAAGAGAAGCAGGAGGAGGCCTGTAATAAAGTTATAGAATAATAACATTATAGAATAATGTTACAGTATTCTAGATGAGGGATGAGTAGTTTGAATGAGGATTTTAAAGAAGTGAGACTTGAATATATATTTGAAAGATTTTGCAACGAATAGGATAGGTATGAAAGAAAGGAATCAAAAATGATTGCAAGAGCATTGGAAAAAAGACATTTCTTTCAGTAGAGATGGAGAAGACTGTGGAGAGATCAGATTTGTGGGGAGAAATCAGGAGCTCATTTAGGGACATTGTATAATTGGAAATGACTGCATATGTGCAGCCTATGTCCAGTGCAGGTGGATATGAACCTGGAATTTGGAAAAGAGGTCTGGACTAGAGAGAGAAATTTGGGAGTCAGCATGGAATTATTATTTAAAACTGTGTAAGATTTGGAATTAATGGAAATGGAGAAGGGAAGATGAACAATGATTTGAGTACTGGGGCACTTTTAACATTAAGCAGTCAGATAGAAGAGGGTTTACTCTACTTCCTAAGGAGATATTGTCACTCAGGAAAAGAAGTGTTAGGTAAGAACAACACCCAGAGATGGTGTCACCTGGAAGTCAAGTGAAGAAAGTATATCAAAGAGGAAGATGATAATAGCCTAAGGAGCTAAACAGCTAAGGTGTTGATTAGGAAAAAAAGCAGAGAATAAAATCTTAGGTGTTGCTAATTCTTAAGGGACTATAAGAAGGAAAGAGTCTTCAGAACTATACTACCCTGTGGTGTTCTCCCCCACCCTCACCTCTGGCCTACACCCCAGTTCTATGCATACATAAATAAAAATATTTTTTTTAAAGATATATTTATTTATGCAGAGGCATGGGGAGGGGAGTGAAAGGCTTCACCAGAGACAGAGTGGGGAGCAGAACGGGTGGATCTAACTGAAATAAACTGCTAAGGGCAGCAGCAGGTGAGACAGTAGAGATCTGCTGTGCCACGTGGGTCAGCTCCCTGGCAGGGCTTTGAACTTGTTGCAGTGGCTCGTGATAGCTTGTAGCACTGTGTCTTAAACCTCTGTGTCACCAGGGAGGCCCAATAAAAATAAATCTTTTGAAAAAAAGAAAGGGCCCACTGAATTTATAAACAAGGAGATTATGATCGTGGTAAATGTCAGAGGAGTAATGCAGAGAGCAAACTGAAGAATAGAGGATATACAGTAGGGATATCAAGCCATTTCACTGTCCTCAAAATAAAAACTAAATTCTTAACATAATTTATGAAATCCCTCTGGTACATTTGGTTTTTATATTTAGTTAAGTTGTAATTTGTGTGTTATAAAAAATTATGTAAATGAGAGATTTGTACATTTGGATGCTAGTGGAAGAAAAATTAATTCACGGAGACTAACTGCTGAGACGAGGAGAGTGGAGGTAATCTAAGAAGCAGCATTCTTGAGATGGCTTGGAGTAGTGATTCCTGTCTTGAGTTCAGGGTTTGACCTTTGATAGGAGCAAAGATATTTTACCCATTGTCATCCAGGAAAGGAGGATAAATAATGGCTATGCATTTCTTTTTTTGTAGAGGTATGGTAATAGATACATAGAACAAATACTGTATATATAACAAATACTTTGAGAACAAAAAGGAAGGAAGATTATAAATGAGGTTAGGGGATTGGGAGATTGGTATCATAGATGTGCTTCTTAAATGTATAAAGAATTTTAATAAGTGGTGGATTAATAGAACTCTGGTAGAATAAAGAGTGACCAACCGTTGGTTGTGGCAAGTAGGTCATTATGAGAAATTAGTGTTTTCATTGGAGTGATGTGATCTATAGACTTTGTTCAAGATTAACTCTTCCAAGTGATCTTTAAAATGAATTATTTCTAACTGTAGAAATGTCAATTATTTTATATATTTCTCTTTTATTCAGCAGTTTTGTTAGTCTGATACTTATAATTTCCTGTAAATGCACCATATTTCTTCAAGATAATTTGAGATGTTATTGGTAGGTCAAAGCTCTGCTTAAACTTATGGTAGATGCTGGTATATTAAATTTTGAGAATATAATCTAAAGAAAATAGCTTTTTAAAAATTGGATGTTTATTATGAGGTTTACTGTGCTGTATATACTAAGTAAAGCCAAATCTTAGAAAGTACGCAAACTAAATTGAGGGGTATTTAAAGCCAGCCGTACTGTCTTTACCTGTTTGTCTGTGAATGTACTAAACAAGTGTTAATCTCAGAACTTTTAAACATTTTTCTTTCTCTAGATACCTGTGTAACTGACTTTCTTACCATGTGATCTCCCGTTTTGTTTTGTTCCTAGTACTTACATATTGTAAAATTACTTACTCCCTCTCCCCTCCACATTAGTATGTTAGGTTTTTTTAGGGGGACTTTTTCTTTTGTTCATACATAAATCTCCACTGTTTAGAACAGTAGTGTCTGACACAGAAGTTACTCATTAAATATTGTATTGAATGAGAATTACATGAGGAAATGACAATGGTTAGGAACTTAAAAATGTTAAATGAAAAGAGTTCAGTAAAGGTTAATTGGTATACCTAATTACAATAAAAATAAAAAATAAAGATATATGTTCAATATGGTGGCCGTAGTTAATAAAATTGTATTGAATATTTGAAAGTTTCTAAGAGAGTACGTCAAGCTATGTATGGTAAGAAATATTTTTAGGGCCTCCCTGGTGGTGCTGCGGTGCCTGTTCTGCTCTTTTTTTTTTAAAAAAAAAAAGGAAATTTTTAAAAAAGATTTATTTATTTATGCATACAAGAACTGGGGTGTAGGCCAGAGGTGTGGGTGGTGAGAGGATTCACCAAGACAGAGTGGGGAGCAGAACAGGCAGATAGATTGAAGTACACTGCTGATGGGAGCAGCAGGCAAGGCAGGAGAGGTCTGCCGTCTCCCTGGCTGGGGATCGAAATCAGTGCTGCAGTGGCTGTGGATAGCCTCACAGGCTGAGACTTAAACCTTGTGCCACCAGGGAGGTTCTTTGGTAAGAAATGTTAAGCAGACTTTGTGTTTATCATTTTGCAGTAAGTACAGATATCAAAACATTATACGGTACATCTGAAACTAAAAAAATAGTATGTCATTTATACCTCAAAAATTAACAGCATCCCCCCAAAAACAAAATATTTTTCACAGTTCAAAAAAATAAATCTTGAGAGAAAAAGAATAGAGGTCTAAACAGATGAGAATTAACGACTTTTTGTAAGAGTGCAGGACCATTTTTAACTGATTAGCTTAGATTTTCTTTTTCTGCATTCAACTTTGTGCTTGCAGAGGGAAGCTAATAAGAAACAAGATCTTTCTGTCAAACCCCAGAAAGACTTAGGAATTTGAAGTACTAAGTACCTCTGAAGAAGAGATTGCTGACTGAACTGAAAGTAGGACTGGTTGAAATTCTGGAGACCCTAAATTTTCCTTCTCCATCTAGGATATCCTGCAAAACACTGGATTTTTATTATTTGAGGATCATAGAAGCAAAGAAGTTTTGGCACAGCTGCTAACATACTTAAGAAATCATCACCAAGTCCAATATCTGAAGCTTTTACATGAAAATATTTTCTGTGTTTTCTGCTAGGAGGTTTATAGTTTTGAATTTTCCATTTAGTCCGTTTGGAGTTAGTTTATGTTTAAGTGAAGGGACTTTGCATTCTTTTGCAGGTGGATATCCAGTTTTCTCAACACCTTTTGTTACAGAGACTGTCCTTTCCTCATTGGGTAATCTTAGTATCCTTGCTGAAAATCATTTAACCATATATGTGAATGTTTATTTCTGGGATCTCTCTTCTGTTTTATTGGTCTGTTTGTCTTTTTTGACAATTCCGCATTTTCATATTCTATTTGGTGGTTATTTTTTTTAACCACTTTGTCCTTTTATGTTGCTAATTGGAAAGTAGTGGTGGTTGTTAAGACTTAAGTAAGTTGTTATTAGTAACTGTCACATTATGAAGACTATGTTGGAATAACTTACTAAAAAATAACTTTGCCCTTCTTTGGCCCTGTGATTTTTGAAGTAACTAGGCAAATGATCTCCCTAAGGGTAAAACTGTTCTTAATTCTTTTTACAGCACTAACTTGCAGGGTGTGCAGTAATTGATAGTCTCTGAAGAAGCAGGGGTGTGGTAAATTTGCTGATTCTGAAAGAAACCCATATATCCCATTTAAGTATGGAATTAGGATAGGGCAGGTAGTAAATGACTCAGTGTTCTACCAAAGATGTTTTTTGTTGTTTTTTCGGTAGTATAATTTGCATGTGGGAGATTAATTTTCAGACTGTTTTTACTTTGTTGGGGGGAGAATTGAGAAACGTTTTTGCTTTTTCCTAGGCTTTATATAGTTAAAACCTGGAACTGTTTATAAGGCATTCAAGTAGAAGGAAACCTTTTTTTCTGATAGTCTAATACTTTGAATTACCTTTTACTGTGTGCCAGATGTATTTGCTTTTTTTGCACTATGCCTTCTCAAATATCTGTAGATTTTGTGATTTCTTCACTCTGGCTACCCTGCTTACCTTCTTTTCTACCCTTCTCCTTCCCCAAAACAAACCCTCTTTTTTTTTGGTCATTTTTCATTTTCTTCTAACCAGTCCTAAGTTCTACCTTTCTGTCTACTGTAAAGAAGGGTTGTTCTTTTAATTCAGTTGTGCTGCTTCCTATTCTGGAATGATTTATCATTTTTCTATTATACCAGAATCTGTAGTTTTTCAAAATTTGTTTTATATTTCATGAATCTTTTCTATATTGCTATACTTAGCAGTTGGTTTCTCTAGTCTTTGTTTCATTTCAAATTTTGTATGTTTGCATTTATGTATTTAATCATCTTATCTTACATTTACATATTTTCTACAAGGAATGTAGTATAGTGCTAGATATATATTAGACACTGAAATTTTTCCTACCTGACATGTTTCCCAATTCCCTGTTTTCCTTTAAACACACACACACACACACACACACACACACACACACACACACACACACACACACGTGTCTATAGTTAATTCTTCCAGTGACATTCAACCTCAAAGGTCTCTCGATTTAATTTTTAAAATTTATCCTTTGTTGGAAAAAAATCCCTGCTTCAGTATTACATTTTGAGAAAATAAACTTTTTAAAATCTGGATTTAAAACGTGATCATTTAGAGATGCCCTTCATTCATAACAAAACTAGTAAGATACATTCACAAGTGTTTTGTAGTATATCATAAAGATCGGTATTGTAGTAAAAGTTCTTTGTCTAATTATTTCCATGACATAAAATATGAACAGTTACTATTTGGTACATTTTGCTTGACTGTCCTCCAGGAAGGATATCCTGTAAATTGTTGCCAGTTTGATAACTCATGTGGGTTTTGTTGTTGTTGTTGTTTTTGTTTTCTTTGTTTTTTGGGTAGAAGAACTAGAGTATAGTCCAGAGAGTGTGGGAGGGCGGGAACGTGAGAGGATTCACCAGTGACAGAGTGGAGAGCAAAACAGGTGTATTTTACTGAAATACACTGCAAAGGGGAGCAGCGGGTGAGACAGTAGAGGTCTGCTGAGCCATATGTGGGTTGGTTCCCTGGCTGGGGGTTTTCAGTGGTAGTGACACTGAGAATTACCCCAAAGTTACCAGGGAGGCGCTAACTCTGTGTTTTAATTTATAGCTTTATTAGTCAAGATATGATCCTTTTTATAGGTTTATTGGTCACATGAATTTCTCTCCTTGAATTTCTGTCTTCAAAATTTTAATTATCCTTTTAATGACTGTACTGTATTAAGTAATTATACGTGAGTGCATTTTAAGAGTAAATCAATGTTATGGTCTGTTTGGACAAACCCTATGATTTAATAATTCAGTTTCCATATAAACTGTGAGTGGAAGAGATGACGCCAACTATGAAAATATGTTGTGGTACTACCTTATAGGATAAAAGAGTATTTATTTTATAGTCTTTACAAAGAGATGACTTAATTGAAAAGGTTTTATTTAATTGAAAAGATTTTACTATCCAGATGGTAAAACTTTCATAATTTTTTTTTAAATATATATATTTTTATTGTTATTTATGTCTTTTACATTTTGTATTCCCCTTGGGTAGCCCACCACCAATTCACCCGTGATCCATCTCCATGGTCCCTTGTGTTCTTTTCTATTCCATTTTGTGCGCTTTTCCTTCCCTCCCTCCGCCTCCCCCCACTTCATAATTTTTTTTAACACATTCTATGAGGGAAACGTATTTATACGTTTTACGTTGACTGGTAGTAGAGCATGGGACACGTATTAATACGTTTTTTATAGACTAGCAGTAGAATGTGGGTAACGTATAAATATGTTTATTTTTATACTTTTTTTTATACTTAAAAAATTAGCAAAAATGACCCACGCCACCTGTTAGCGCGCGATAAAAACTACCCGCAAACAATGTGTTAATTTAAAGATTTATTTTGGGGCCTCCCTGGTGGCGCAATGGGTTAAGCGCAGCACTATGACGCTATCCAGAGCCACTGCAGCATGAGTTCCATACCCAGCCGGGGAGATTCCCACATGGCGCAGCAGACCTCTCTTGTCTCTCCCTTACAAGCTAGCTGGGGTGTAGGCCAGAGGTGTGGGGGGTGAGAGGATTCACCAGAGACAGACTGGGGAGCAGAATAGGCAGTTTGACTGAAGCACACTGCTCAGGGGAGCAGCAGGGGAGGCAGTAGAAGTCTGCTGTGCCATGTGGTTAGCTCCCTGACCCGGGGAATCTAACTCATGCTGCAGTGGCTGCAGATAACTTCATAGTGCTGCAGCTTAACCTGTTGCGCCACTAGGGAGACCCAGACTTTCATATATATTGTTTAAGATTTTTTAAAAAAATTTTTTATGCATACAAGCTGGGGTACAGGCCAGAGGTGTTTGGCAGCGAGAGGGTTCACTACAAACAGAGTGGGGAGCAGAACAGGCAGATCGAAGGAAACACACTGCTGAGCGGAGCAGCAGGCGAGGCAGGAGAGAGGTCTGCCATACCATATGGGAATCTCCCCGGCTAGGCATCGAACTCACATTGTTGCTGCCAACAGCTCCACAGAGCAACGCTTAACCACTGCGCCACCAGGGAGGCCCCCAAACTTTCATATTTTTAATGACTTTATTCACTTTAAGATCACACTTAGATTTTTTAAAACCTTAACTTATGCCTTCTATATAAAAATCAAACATAGCTGTGGGATTTAAAATTTATTATATTGATGTCGTTCAACAGTATACCCTTCCCTTTTCTAAAGCTTTATCCTGAGCTAAGTGATGCTACACTGGGCCTTAGCCACAATGTGGAAAAATGATTGCTGAGCTAAATGACAAACTTCCCACTGAAACATTTATATTCAGAATTTATTTTTGAGTTTTTATCTCTAGATTCCAGAGGATCCAGTAAAGACATTGCTGTTTTACAAAAGATAACATAGTGACACTGAATTTGATTCTGAGCTAGTTAAGAAACATTGGGAACAATATCTTGATTTATGGATGAAGATACCAAATCTATAGTTACTTATTTTTACAAATATCCAATAATAAAATGGCAGATTTGAGGGAAATGTATATGTTACATGAATTTCATTTATTATGTAAAAACGAATAAACCATCTAATTTTGACTTATCTGAGAAATCAAGAATCAGTGTTTTCCTTTAGTGGTTAATTAGAGTTTTTAAAACTGGTGTTTATGAAGCCAGACAAACATTTAGAACATATTTCTCTTTGTGTTCCCACAGATCATTAACTGAAGAAGACAAAATAAGCAGCTATGCAAAATTCTCATATGGATGAGAACAGATACTCTAGTAATGGCAGCGCAGGCAACAGTTCAGAGGTAGTGGTAGAACAGTCTGCTGATTTCAGTACTGAGATTATGAATGTTACAGAAATGGAACAGTCACCTGATGGATCACCTAATGTGAATGCAACTACAGAAGAAAATGAAATAGCAAATGCTGTGGAACTTCCAGTGACAGAAACGGAAGCAAATTTTCCTCCAGAATATGAGAAATTTTGGAAAACTGTAGAAAATAATCCTCAGGATTTTACGGGCTGGGTATATTTGCTTCAGTATGTAGAACAGGAGGTTAGTAAATATTCAAATGTGATTAGAAGGGATAGATTAATCAAATAATATCAGACTAGGCCTTATTGTTTTTACAATTTTTAGATTAAGTTGAATAACATTAGGTAAGATACACTTTCTTAAGCTTCAAAAATAACTTTTTTTTAGCACTTACATGATGGAAAGGCAGAGTGCAAGTCCATTTTAGTTTTAAGTGGTATGTGTTTTAAATCACTGATCCAAAAAGTTACCTTGTCTTTTGACAGTTACTTCCTCCCATTTAAAGGATAAGACTGTATTTGCAGGAAAAAAGGCTGCTATGTGTGTGGTTTTAATTAAGCCTGCCATTCATTTTATTTGTGATGATACATTTTAAAGAAATATTTTTGTGACAAAATCTTTGAAAATGTTTAAACGTGTTGTTTTGTTTTCATCAGAATCACTTGATGGCTGCCAGGAAAGCTTTTGACAAATTTTTCATACACTATCCGTATTGCTATGGTTACTGGAAAAAGTATGCAGACCTTGAAAAGCGGCATGACAACATTAAACAATCAGATGAGGTGCGTACATCACTGAATAAAGTTACCTCCATTAGGTACTGTAAGCCAAATAATAACAAAACAAAATTTTTT